>CAHIKZ030000559.1:720000-792500 GCA_903632075.3 Acanthosepion pharaonis | reverse complement strand
TCTGAGATGAGGTATTATGTATATTATTTACATGATTCAGACTACTGTCCTCATCTTTGTTGCCATATTTACTACAACGTTTTGGCTGTTGTGCACTCCAGCCTTCTTCAGGTGGTTGTAATGTCGAACTGAACCCTTTATTTCGCTCACTGGGGTAGACTGTTCAAGTTTCACATGCCATGTTTAATGGATGTCAGTTATCAGTTATCTCCTGTTAACATGGCACAGTGGATAAAAGCATTAGTTAGATCCAGTGACAGGACTCAAAGAGTGTGAGTTCAATACCCGGTTAAGGCAGTGGAGAACTTTGAGAGGGAAATTAGCAGGAGATAACTGATAACTCAATGGCATCAATTAAATATAGTTTGAGCAGAGGATTGTATGCTCTCAACTACAGATAAACTTTATTGTTGGTAATTTTTTATATAATAATGTATTGCTGGTATTTTTACTATAAAAATGTATTTTTATACTTTGATGGTGATTGTTTTACTCTTTAACTATACCTGGGACCCTAAAAGGTGATACCACCCCAATGCGGAGTGGTTTGGTTGATAGACTGAACATACTGGTATCCGCCCTCTCTTCTCCACCTGAATGAATTGATTCCTACTGAATGAAATTCAATATAAAATGAAAAATATCTCTACCTGGTTGGGAGGAAATTTCTTTCTTTCTAACCAGATATATTTAATATTAGAGGCTCCGTTTGCTCCTAAAATAACTTGTGTGAAGTTGACCTAAGCAGTAGACCTGTTTTTCTCCAGCAGCTAGCTGCTCATTTACTTGTCTGCAAAGACTGCTAGTTAATCCCTATTGCAGATTCCTGATCAGTCACATTTGTGTTTATTTAAGATTCACAAAGCACATGTGGGGTTTGTAATGCAACTCTGCTGAATGGACATAATTTACAGTTTCTGAGAGTGAACAAACACTGAAGAAGACAAGTATGCATCAATTAACTCTGAATCGTTTCATCAAACCAATATCACTCATACAGCTCTCTCCTTTCCAATGGGGGGGGGGGGCCATATGCTGGAATTGTCCCCCTAGGTTAATATTATCAAGAAATCACATCAGTTTGACATTCCAACTACCTGAAGAAAGTCGGAGCATAGAACGGCGGAAACGTTGTAATAAATATGGCGACAAATATGAGGACAATAGTCCGAATAATGTAAATAGTGTACATAATACCTCATCTCAGAAATATAGACAGATACTGAAGGGTTGAAACATAATAAATATGGCGACAAATATGAGGACAATAGTCTGAATAATGTAAATAGGGTACATAATACCACATCTTAGAAATAGAGACAGATGCTGAAAGGCCAAAAGGTTGTAATAAATATGGCGACAAAGAAGAGGACAATAGTCTGAATAATGTAAATAATGTACTTAATACCTCATCTCAGAAATATAGAAAGATACTGAAGGGTCGAAACGTTGTAATAAATATGGCAAGAAAGATGAGGACAATAGTCCGAATAATGTATATAGGGTAGATAATACCTCATCTTAGAAATATAGACAGATACTGAAGGGCCAAAACGTTGTAATAAACATGTCGACAAAGATGAGGACAATAGTCCGAATAATGTAAATAGTGTACATAATGCCTCATCTTAGACATAGAGACAAATAAATAATTTAAGTAAATAATAAACAAATTAACAAACTACTAATGCACACAAACACAAATAGGTGTAATAACAATCAATAACAGATAACAAAGCAATCAATCATGAAGTTAACAAACAACGCTATAAAATAACCACAAAACTAAATATGGATCCACAATTATTTCCACTCAAGAACACATAGAATAATTCAAAACATCACTGTTCCCACCCACCCAATAACTGTTAGAATAATACAACAGACTTACCAATAAGGCATTATATATATATATATATATATATATATATATATATAAGACATATCTCATTAAATAATTTAGACAAGTTTTGTCTACTTATTTTCAATAGGATCATCTCATAATTATAGAAAAGTTATTATTAAAGGAAGAAAGAAAATTATCATGTTAATGCATATTCATTTTATTGCGAGTACTTTCAACATTAGCGCAATGTCACCATCAGGTTATTGTTTTTTTTTTAAGACAAAAAATTGTTGTGTTCATCATTTTTCTAAGACAAAATTGTCATGTTCATCTGAAAATTAAATTTTTACGTGTGAAGTGAAAAATGTTATGGTTATGTACTGTACAATTTTAAATCTTATGTAGGCTCACATGCAAACGTCAGGGGAAGTAACTAAGTTATTATAATGTCTAAATATCTTTTGAAAAAAAGTATTTTAAACTATTGGTTAAAACTTAAATATTTTAATCTATCTACTGTAAAATTCTAAAACATTTATGCAGTATCCACAATTCATAATTTTTTAAAAAGTTACTCCTGCAGCCTTCTTCAGTGTTTGATATTAAATAGGTTTTTTTAACTTTGATTTTAATTTTTAAAAATTTCTGTGCTTTTGTATGTTAGCTTGGGAAAGGAGCATTTCTTTTACAAAAGGAGATATCTGTGTAAATTCAGGTCACAGGTTAACATTTTGACAAGATTCAATAGCAGCACTCTCAAGAACTTTCCGACTAAGTAAATTATTTTCTCTTTTAATAAGTATGGCATTCGATAAGAAATATTTCTGCCTGTTATAATCAATGTCAAAAATATTTTTGTCATCTTCAGGTGTGAGTGTCAATCTAAAAGCTTCGTCAACTGCCTCAGAAGGTCTAATATCATTGTTCCATCGGCCGAAAGGGATTCACTCACCAAATGCTGCAATGCTATTAATCTAACATTTTAGGTTATAATGACAGCTGGAATTGGCAGATTTACAAGACTCTGACAAAAGCATTCATCACACCTGTATATTGGTGCAGGTAATCTTACCTACTATGTGTCGTTTTAGATAATGAGAGACTAAGACAAGTTTAATTGACAACAAACGAAAACGAAATATTTTCATTTTCCTTGTCTTTAATACAATTTTTCAACAGATATGATAAATTCTGATTGATCTTTGTTCCCCATAAATAGTTAAAGATATTTCTTTTGTTCACTAATCCTAATATGTATGAATTTTCACTTTCAGCAACTGTAGTTTAAATGATTATCTATTACTATGACGTCACTTGTACAAATCAAGATACCGCTGGTTCAATTCGCTGTTCTTGCTTTCTGCACACTTCACAACGTAAATCCGAGTTTTCTTCTGCTGTTTTCACCGCTTCAGCCCTCTTTTATCAGGCCAACACTGCAGTTGACCAACCAATCAGCGTTCTTCACTTTTATTCTCAGTTACCCAGGCAAATAGCCTCGTCCAGTTCAACCAAACAGCACACGACTTGCTATTGGTGGAAGCATACCAAACTGTACAAAAAATCCTCATTACCACACATACTGCTAGAATTGCTAGATGGGAAATTAATGCCATTTTCACAGAGTAAACTTGCCAATGTCATGTGCTGCATGTTAAGGTAAGACACTTATTTTTCTATACACCAGATGCAAGCCACTCTGGTTCGCTTGCTTCTATGGGGCTGTTCACCCCAGCAATTAAAGGCTTCAGTATGAGAGGCTAAAAGAAAATCAGTTAATTCTTTAATAAGAACCGAGAGATGTTGTCCATTTTCCTCCATTATTTCTGATCATGACTAACACCAGACTGTAACACCTAGTCCTGTGATTCAGTTAGGACTGATGACAAAAAGTAAGAAGAAACCTCTAAAGATAAGCTTATATAACTAACAAAAAAAGAGAGAAAAATAAAATTTAACAACAGAAGAACACAGAAGTTCATTTTGTGTCACTATGACAATCAGGACAAATAAATATAAATGATTTATTTCCCTTTTCCTGAAAAACAGCTTCTGAAGATTTTGTTTTCTTTGAAAGAATCTCTCAAATAAGTGGAGATAAAAAAGAAAAAATGGAGAAAGACATTAAATATTTTAAAAATTCATAAAGAAACTAAAATGAAATGACTCAAAAACTGTTTTGAAAGTGAAATCATTTTTTGTGGTTAAAAAAAAAAAAAAAAGCCATTGGTATTTAGTTAAGTAAGAAGAAGAAAGTTCAAAATTCTTAAATCTAAGAAATCAGAAAAAAAAAAACAAAAAAAACTTACAATAATAAAACCTGATTGTCATCTTTTGTTGTCTGAGAAATAATTTTGTCATTAAGCAAATTACAAGATGTTTTATCTGATTAGTTTGTTACTGAATTAAAAAATGATTTTCTGGTTTTGCGTAATAAAACTTACTACTGCAGTTTTTATAATAAATCCAATAACTTTAATAAACATGTGGAAACTACATGAAAATTAAACTCAGACCTTGTTTTCACATCTAAATTAATTGTTTAAAATTTGATAAGAATTTTTTAATCAAATTTGTGTTATCGAGGGTTATACAATTTGCATAATGACTTCAGATATACTGGTTGAGTGTGCATTTTGTGTGTGTATATATATAATAAATGCAAATGTCAGTGTATTATATAATAAATGCAAATGTCATGTATTTTTTCAACTTAAAACATTCTCTCTAGCTCATTTCAAATGAAAAAATTACTGTTCTCAAATTATAGTTTTTCAAAATAAAATTGTCCGTGTTTTCATCTTTACTTCTAGAGGTCATAGTCCAATCATGTCATTTTGGTATCAGACCAACTCTGTGAGCAAATTAAAGTCATTTAAGGCCAGATCCAGACTCAGAATGGATCCACAATCCTGAAATTTTGGATTCTCAAGTTTTCATTTCTGCGTCTGCTTTCAGTGATATTTACAACAAATTTTTTATAACTTGGAAATAAATTTGGGAATAATCAAAACGAATTGCAAAAACTAGCGAAAATCACCCATGAAATAAAAATAATTGTTTGTACAGAAAGTAAGGACTTATGTACATCAAATTGTCTTTGAATTAAGTTGCAGCAGAAGAATTATCATTGAACTTTTAAAAGGTAAGCTTAAATATTAATGTGATACTTAAATGCAACAATCAATTTTGTGTTCTTCTGGAGTTCATTGTTGCCTATCACATCTACTCCTCCCTATTGTGATGAAGGTCCAATCAAGAGCCCTCTGCAGGAGCCAGCTGCCCTCTTTCCATCACCAAACATTGAAAGTTTGTTGAACTTGTGACACTTGATCATTCTTCTTGGTTGGGCAGAGAACATTTCAGCACCTCCCCCCCTGCTCTTATATAAAATATTTTTCAATATTTTTTCATATTACTGCTTTTTGTCAAGGCTGAGGAACAACTTATGGCGGCTCCTACCTAAACAAGTGACTCAAAGTTATATCTGAGTCAGTAGCAGTCCCCCATTGCTGTTTTCATAGCTGGATTCTGCACGTCTTAATGCATATTATGTGCTGCAGTGGAGGAGGGTGAGGAAATCAAGTGTATCTCGGTCACATTTCTTTCTTCTACTTTGATTTCCTTTCACTTCCAACCAACTCTTGCAAAACCAAAACAGCAGTAGTGTATGGATGACAGCAGAAAGTTTTGATGAAACTGGAAGCTTCTAGTCCTGAACCTGCATGTTGGCAGTGAATTTAGTCATCAAATTTAGCCATCAATGCCAACATTATAAAAGGAAACAATCGACAAAGAAGAAATTAAAGTCTCCAAGATAAAGCCAATGACTTAAACAAAAAAAGACATGAGAAAATGATTTATTCAAGTGTTCATTCATTCACTCTTTTCTGGATTAATTATGACATGCAAGTGATGAGACCTTTTACCATAGTATGGTAATGACCATAATCCATTTATCTCTATTAGAAATCAGTAGACAATTTTTTATTTTTTTACAAAGCTCAAGGGGTTTGATTTTATGAGATTTATTTGTACAAACAAAATAGAAATTTTTCACTTACCCCTGAGCACATTGAATTTACGGCTTTTTATCCCTTAATTTAGAGAATTACTTGTCGGCATCTGGAAAATAAATAACAAAATTTAGCATCAAAAAGATTAGGAAAAAAAATGATTAATGAATTTAAATGAAGATGTTTCATTATTTCCTTGAGATGTAATTTAATGATCAACAGGACAGAGCACAGGGAGAAATGGATTCATGACTTTCCCAAAGATATTATGTGTTTTTCAGATTTACTGTAGTTTAGAATTTCAAGTTGTTGGATTTTTAAGCTAAAATAGGAGATGGCGATTGGAAATTTAACAAGAACTTTATTTCTTCTGGTGCATTAGCATATAAAAGAGTCTGTCACCAGTGCATATTCCAAAAGCAAGACTTAATTACTTGCAAGACTTCATAGATAACATCAAATAATCACTGACTGAACAGAAGTTTAGCATGCAAAATGTCAACTAAGACACATTAGATATTGAATGAGCTAAAATTTTAAATGTCTCTTATTCAGTAAACATTGCATAATTAAGAAGTGATTAAATTTTATCATGGTAGTTTGCTGATGTTGACAAAACTCTTAATAGATTTAATGTCTCCTTTATTCTGGTCATAAAATTTATTTTGTTTTATTCAACTTAAGGTGCTTTGCAATAATAATTTTCATAATATTTATTCTATTTTTGGCACTTAAAAGAATCAATGTTTTGGGTATAAGCTCTCAACTTCATAATTATCTAAATAATGCAGGTATTTATCAGGATGATTTCACGAAAGAATTATGGAACGAGAAAGACTTGAACATAAATTTGTTGATAAGAGAAGAGGAGTATTCGAATGAATTATTAAAACCATTACAAGATGTCACACCAGAATTATCTTTGGTGACAAATAATAACTGCATAAAATATAAAAAGAAATGATGAAAAGAAATCTTTTATCAAAAACTGGAATTCTGGGGAGAAAATAAAAATGGAAACTGTTGATAAATTAAAAATAGGTAATCAACCCAAGAAAAACAAAAATAAAACAAATATCAACAGAAAGACAATACCAATTCCTACACATGAGAAAAATAGAAAATATATCAGCATAAATAAATGAATCCGTTAAACATGCCCCCCCAAAAAAAAAAACAAAAAAAAAAGGGTGGTAAAAAAAGGTCCAAATCCAGTGTGAGAAATTCCAAAGATAGGAAAGACATGTAAGTATAGAGATCAGAAATTAAAAGTCCAAGAACAAAATAAAATATAGTCAAAAAACATCCAACTCACAGATGCTAACACAGTAAACTCACTCACACTGATGAGTACCCAAAAATACATGTCCCTCATCAAGAAAAGCAACAGTTTGTATTAAGATGGTAAATATTACAAATTGGTTGTTATAGCCAGGACGTTTGTGTATGTGTGGGGGTAAGGATAAAAACAAAAATGACAATATTATTATATGGCAGTAATTATCTAGGATATTTATTTCCTTTTCTTTGGCAAACTGTTCACAGGACATGAATTCGTCCTTTGGTTAGAGAGTGGGGGCTGTAGATGATTCCCCCTCCCCTTGTTCACCACAATAAAGAAGAAAAATTGAAAAGAAATTTCATATCAAATGTAATCTTTACTTCTGTTACAAGTTGGTTAGAGAGGGTTGCCTCAGATAGTGGTTATGTATAAAGACGTTAATGGCTCAAGTGTCTGGTCGGGTGGAAGGAACTGAAGTGGAAGACTGCGCCGGGGGGGGGTTGAATTATCATGACGATGGGTGGATAAAGCTAATGGCAAAGTCACATTATCACTAAGTGAAGGTTACCACTGTAAAACAGGATGGAGAGGGCATCATCCCACCCCCACAATAGGTATGCTTTCAGTTGAGTGGTGGTCGTGGTGGGGTTAATGCATACATTCTGCGATGGTTACTGTTAGTGCAGGAAGATGCACCATGTATATATGACAGTCACAGCTGCTAAGAAAGCCGTCTTCATTCATTTGTAATTACTAACAACATTCCAAAATTGACAGGATTATTTACATGTAATTTGACACTTCTTCCTTGGATCAGTGTAGTACCTGTGTGTTCTTCCCAATATAACATTTGAAAGTTATTTTTATCACATTGCTCAAGTAAAAGAACAGAGTCATGGATATATCATTTTACCTGTAGGTCAGATGTTCAAAGTAGGACAGGAGTCACATGGTTTTGCTTTTTTTTTCCCTGATTGTTTTAACATGAGAGAAGATATGAAGAAAAAAACAAAAAACAGAAAACACATTGTTCATTATTATATATGGCAAGCAATGATATCCACCATTGTCTGGCCAAATCCCTTTTCTCACAATTGAACTATGCTAAATGTTTTAAATCGATGAGTTTCCATATGATTTACCGTCAAAGGAAAAAATAAACTTTACACAAAAATTTTTTTGCCATAGAAAAAATTAAAGAATGATGCTTGATGTGAAAAACAAACAAATATTTACAATTTCAAAAAATTTATTAAAAATAAACGATGGTTGGCAGAATGCATAGAAGTTGATAAGCAACTGAAAGGTAACAAATGAAAAGATAAATATGGTGTTTGCATGAAAGAAAATTATAAAAACATGTTCAGTTACTTTTTTAAGAAAAAATTAAAAGACTATCAAAATATGCAACAGTTTTTACTACACAAGCCATGAGGAGGATATTTACACATGTATTTTTTTTCTTTACAGTTTATAATTTCAAAAGTCTGCAAAGAAAATGAATACAGTTCATGGTTGAGTTCTTTGAGAGATGAAGATACAATTTTCAGATTTTTTTCTCCAAATAGTTGAAGAATAAAAAGTGATCAATCTTTTTTCTACTGAAGGTAGTTCCCTTCACAATATTTTGTGATGCTTTTAAGGTTGGCATAACTTACTGGTGATGTTGTCTTATTTCTGGTATCTCATTCTCTTAACTGCACCAGCTTAGAGGTAGCCATTTTGTTTGTACTTCTAATTTGAATGCAAGATATTTTTTGATATTATTTCAAAAGGAAAAACATATGTGTCACCTTCTTGTTCTCTGTGAAAATATACATCCTTGTGCAAATAAACAGAAACAACCACTTTAGTTTCCTTTCTTTCACTATATGGTCAGTTTTAAACTCACTGGAGTGACAGGGTGTAATAGATTTATGATACTGCATTTCACTGCAAATGACCTAATCTGAGGAAAAAATAGAAATCAATTTTTGGGGCGTATAATGAAATTTGTTTGGCATTGAAAAATATTGCGTTATCCGTGATTGCATCAGATTTTCATCACGACCAGACACTATTGACATTACTCCAAGGATGTGTACAAAAATTGTAACACTGCACAAACAAACTGGCAAATCTTTCCAGTGAGTAAATCAAAGTACTATCGACTGGCTTGGAAACATTTCTGATTTAAATCCAATCAAGAATCTGTGGTCAATCTAGAAGGAATGACTTTGTGGAATGGACATATAAAGTACTAACATGTGTACTGGGTCATGTTTCATTCGAAAAATATGAAAAAAGTAAATAATAATGGAATTATTCATTTTGTTTCAATTAATTTGCACAATGGTGTAGGTATCTGTGGATAATAGCTGGATTTAAAATCTTAAATTTATGTCAGCAATATGTTTCAACTTCAAGAAGTAAAAAAATTTTTCAAATCAAATTCTCCTAAAATATAACTTTTTCTCTCTCAGGAGAAGCTAAAAAGCCAGTAATGACATTTTTATTTAGTCTCAATTAATGGGATAAATTATGAAATGGTTTTAACATAGAACTTGTTTCAATTTTTTAATAATTTT
This sequence comes from Acanthosepion pharaonis, assembly GCA_903632075.3. Taxonomy (NCBI): domain Eukaryota; kingdom Metazoa; phylum Mollusca; class Cephalopoda; order Sepiida; family Sepiidae; genus Acanthosepion; species Acanthosepion pharaonis. Next base: position 782,789 of record CAHIKZ030000559.1, on the reverse strand, counting down.
CAAAAAATTCTTACCACTTAAAAACTATTCAAATAAAAAACATACATCGTTCAAAACGACAAAGAATTCTTTATACTTCCAACTACCACAAGATCCCAATCCTTTCCGTCTAAAAAGTTCCTATTTCCAAAGATATCCAAGGTACGCCTGTATAGTCAAAAAGAAAAAAAAACACGGTAACATCCAAATCTAACTAATCAGACAATGACATAACCAGATATTAACAGCAAATAACTGTTACTAAAATATAAATTTCTTTTACAAAAAAAAGAACATTTATTCACATTTTTAAAATGAAACTATTTTGCATAAATTATTAAAAATATAACATTGATCTATTTTCAATGTATTTTTCTTAAATTAATTTCTTAAAACATTTTTGCATCTGGTGTAAAATGTCAGAATTAAAACAGTTCAATAAGTTTAAACATTTTCAAAATATATTTTTAAAAGATATTGACAATTGCTCACTTCTTTTTAACTTGAAAGTCTTTATCTAAATTGCTGAGTCATTCAAAAGCTACTTTCAAAGAAAAAAATGACTTTATTCAAAACTAAAAAACATTCTTAAATCCAAAACAAATTATTTATTTATTAAGATCACAAAAGAACAGATTGGAAAGGATTCATTTTTTAAAATTATTTTACTTTTTAAATTTAAATTCATTTTTTTAAATTTCATTTTTAAGACTGGATAAGTAAGATACATAAATCTTCATTAAGCTGGATCACAACAAGCTGGTGGTCATGGACAAGGCGCTTCCAGCCAGGAATTTGAAATGATGCTGAGTAACACCTAGCAATCACATTGAGTAGTCAATGCAAGTACTGCCAAGATCTCCCTCTTCTCAGGAAATGTGCCTGCTTTTATCGAGCCTAAAACTTTAGCAGTTTGGCTAGCAAAGAAATCCTTTGTAATTTTATCTTATTGTATTTTTTTCTTTTTTTTTTTTCTCTTTTTTTCTCCCCCTACTCGTCAGTGTGTTTGCCCATAGTAACACATTTTGTCCTAATCATTCTAACCTATTTGATGGTTTAGTTAGAAATCCCGTTTCGAAAGAAAAATCAGAAAAAAAGGGAAAATTGAATGTCTTTGGCTAGATGCGAAAGTGTCTCGTCAGTATTCTCATGATTTAGTGGCCGATTCTTCTTGCTTGATAAAATTTCTGAACTTGGAATTGTTTTCGCCACCATTCTTTCTCCTGTTGTTCTTAATTTTTATTGAAAGCATACCTCCCAAGCCCACTATTTGGTGAGGGCGGTGGATTGGCCGTTGATCCTCCCCCACCACCACCACCAGGTCGATGCTTGGACTTAAGGTAAGCTGTACATTCACTTGTTATCATGAGGAAGAAAGCGGACAAACACTCGCTGCCATGTATGTTGGGGCATTTATTATGACATAGCAATAAATCCGGATAACCTTATTTTCTTCAATTTCTTTTTAGAATAGACAATGGGACTTATACTCTATAAAATGTAATGTTGCGAAAGGGTAAATGCAAGTGTCATCCAGGACTCTTTTCAAATTACCTCCCCCTCTCATTGTTCTCTCTGTTTTTGTTGTTGTTGTATGTGTTATATGTAATAGGAGTAGGTAGGCTTTCCTACCACCCAGTCAACACTCCTCCCTCTTCTCTTGGACATGAGTAGAGGCTTACGCCTTGTTTCTTGTTTAGGAAGGGGTTCCCGGTACTCTCTCTCTCTCTCACTGGCCTCTGTATCTCCAGTTGCCTTGATCTATCCACTACCCTCATCTTTTCTTCTATCACTCCTATCTGATCTTGCTCCAAATTTTCTGTAACCCCTTGCATCCTAGTGGCTTCCCACCTTGCATGGGGTGAAATGCTTAAAAAAAAAAAAAAAACACCACTCAGCTCACCGTCTATCTCATGGGGAAGCTGGTAGACACTTTTTTACTTCGTAAGCAGATGTTCCGGCGTTCACACCAATTCTATTCTAGCAGGACAGCCAAATCCTGTCTTTCTGCATAGACAGCGCACTTGCTTCTTTGATCGACTGTGGGGAGGGGGGGAGTCGCGTTATCAGTAGTGATTGACTGCTCCATCTGCATTTCGTTTCCACTACAGGAAGTAATGATACCATCATGCTTATTCTGATGATTTATTTTAACAGATATTAAAATATCACCATTTCTTCCCAAATGTTGTTAACTTTTGGTTTATAACAGCAGATGAAGTAAATCCATTTCTAAAGAAAATAAGTATTTTGCCAAATCTGGGCTGGAGCTGTCCAGTCTTTATTTTCTAACCCTGACAGAGTTCAAAAGCATTTATCTGGCCTTGTGTGTGATTCATTTTTTTTCCAAACCTACAGCAATTTTTGACAGACTAAATGTCACAAGCTACTCTATCACTACTTCTGTAGTTAAATGAGTTTCTACTCCTCTGACATCATTCGTACAATACTAAATGACTTTTGTTCAATCCACCATTCTCGAGTTCCGCACACGTCACCAACATAAAAAAAATTCTTCTTCACTGCTTCAGCCCTCTTTTATCTTTGCCAACATCATGGCCGACTAACCAATTAACATTCTTCCCTTTTGTCCACAGTTACCCAGGTAAATAGCTTCCTCCAGTCCAATCAATCAGCACACAACTTGCTATTGGTTGTACCACGCTAAGCTGTATTAAAGCCTAAATTACAGAATATACACTAATCCAATGTGAGGAGGGGAGATTCATGCCATTTTCAAAGAACAAAATGCCAATGCTACATGTCATGTGTTAAGGTAAGGAACTTATTTTTCTGTGCACCAGATGCAAGCCACTCTGACTTGCTTACTTCTATGTAATTGTTCAACACAACTTCCATAGTAAATTTTTAAACAAACTAAATTGCTTAGTTACACTAGTTCAGACCTTCACAGCTATAACCCCCCCACCACCACCACCATGCTATTTATACAGGATAAAATCTTCTCCATTCCCTTTATATTCCATTGGTTGGAAGGAAGTTCTAGAAAACTGCTGCTTTTTAGAAGAGATTCCCAAGATGACAACCACCACAATAATCACTTTCATCTTTTAACCTCTTCAAATTTGGGGCCAACTGTTATCTATCCTACATATCCTCATAATCTTCACTTCTTAGATTCCCCTTTAATGCCCTCCCCATTACATAAATATAACAATCTCAGTCAGTAAGTCTCTCTCTTGAGTGGCTTGTATTGGGTGAACATTTAGTAAAAAAAAGATAAATAGAATGACTAGGCTGGTTAGCATATCTTGTCAGAAACTTTCATGTTATGAAGAGATTACTAAAGAACTAAAATGAGAAACTAATGGAAGATGAACTCAAAGAGCAAAAACATTTGGTGAAAAGAGATGGACAAAGAATTACTTGTGACTGTCAAAATAAAAAATACAAAGACCTTTTACAGAAATAATTTGAAAATTGACAGGACACTTTTGTGGAAATTGTCAGTTCACTTAAAATATTAACTGCTTGTTCATGCATATATTTTGATACAGACAGATTTTTAGAAATAAAAGTGTTCCATACACATATGTTTTAATAGATATTTATAGAATCATGTAGAACCAAATTCATATATATATATATATATTGGACTCTCCTATTGTGAACAATAAATGAGGGTCAGTATTGGATGGTGCCTTTCATTTTACACTAATGCATGTTAGCAGGGGATATTGTGGAGAAAATCAGGTAAGGGAAAGATATATTTTATTTGTGCTTTCTTAACTGTGATGCTAGCTCAGCCTTGCTTCGGGCAACAAAGCTACACTGACAGATGAAATTTGTTAAAGCAGGATTTTGATGGCGTCTCTGCTTCAGAACTTGACAAAGCTGATGATAGTGCTTCAGTTTACTGTCTTCAAAAACTTTTAACTTAATGAGACATGTCTTACACCACTCCTTTTGGTTTGATGTATATATCTCAATCAGCTAAGTGACAAATTTTATATTTGTATTAATCATATATATATATATATATATAATTAATCCAACAGGTTTTATAGCTTTAATGTTATATCTAGTAGATGCTCAGTTTATTTATTAAACAGTATATTTTTGTCTACCTAAATATATTGTTTAATAAATAAACTGAGCATCTACTCAAATCCACTAGAAATAACATTTAAGTGAATAGTTATATAAGTGAACATAGAAGTCATGTTAGATACAATCGTCAGGCCTGACGATTGCATCTAGCATGAAACAGACTTTCGCCTCTAAGTGTTGACTTCTATGTTCACTTTTATATTTACACATGCTCTATCTCTGATATTGAGCATTTTATCCCATAAATATAGCACATCTTAAGACTATATTTCTTTATATATATATATATATATATATATATATATATATATATATATATATATATATATATATACACACACATACATACATACATACATACACACACACACACACACAGACACAGGGTGCAATGAATAAATTGTCATCTAAATTACGCAAAAATGAAAATAACACTGACATCTCATTTAACAGTCTGTGGAGTTAGGTGGCCAGATGTAAATGGTGATGTGGTCACAGAAATTGTCTAACAGCCATGACTGGATTCTCCTGCTTGTCGGACATGGTGCAGAGTCCTGTTACCAGGCCATAGGATTTTCCAGCAGCCACTCTCTTGACAGCAGGGCAGCACTGATTCCTCAAGGTCTCTCTGTATATCCATATTCTATTTAGCTGCAAGCTATCTAAATCTCTCTGTATATTCATATCAATATATCTATGCCTTCATAATCATTTATAAATGTATCCAAATCTTTTTCTAATATAGATTTCCCCTGTCTCTCCGAAAGCATATCATTCCTAGAAAATATTTCATAAGCTTAAATGGGGTGAAGCAAAAAAGCCTTATATGAAAAGATGCTTGAGTGTTCCCAGACTCAAAGATAATTTTGTGTGAGATTTGAATTTCATTTGACTGCTCTAATGAGTCTCAATAAAAGTGATTTTAATTTTCAAAGGGAACATAGGTATAGATCTGTTTTGCAAGATGCTTTCAGTGCTTACGAATTATGACAGGAAATGCATGAGGCAGTCAAGCATGATTCCATGTCTGAAGGCTTTGAAAGAATATCATTTTGGTGGGTGTCCAATAACTTTTCCTAAATGGTAATTGCTTCTTTATTTTCTAAGAGATGGGAGAAAGCTGTCAACTTGTAAAATAAGTGGAAATAAAATTGTTGTTAACAAAAGAGAGAAAATTTCTAACTCAACCATCAGGGAAAACGATTTACTGCCATAACAATTGTCTATGCCAAAGCAATACTATGGATATATACAAGTGCCTTTCATGCTCACATGTATATGCCAAAGCACACATATGCATTTATAAGGTAATCAGTTTATGTGTGATTATGTCAATACAAGTACAAAAGAGATTGAATCATTTTTAATGATAGAAACTGAAAAGAAAAAAAAAAAAAAAAAGAAAAGAAATTACTTCCATTTATTTGATAGAAAAGATCCACATCTCTGTGTTCTTCTCACCAGCAAAATTTTCTCAAACAGAAAGTTCTGCATCATGACAGCAGAGAAAAGAAAATATGAAAGAAAAGATGCAATAATCAATTCATTTATATGACGAGTCCCTTGATTTCAACACTCAGAAGGACAAACACTATGCAAAAGGCTTGTAAGGAAAACATGACAAAACAAGAGAAAATATCAAATCCATAAAATTAATTCAATTTGTCATTAAGGTTGATTATTTCTTCAAGATAACAGTGATTCATCAGGGCTTACATTAATGATCAATCTACATCAACAACTGTTCATCAAGTGTTTTCCAACAGTTTAAACTAAGACTATAAAAAAAAATGGCTGTTAATGAGATTTATTAATATTTGATAAGTTTATCTTCACACAGCAGAAGATTAAACAAAATTCAATAGGAAGAGTTTGCTGTTCCAATCATCTAAGTAAAAAGACCCGGCTTGTCTTGAAAAATCAGATCTTAAATCCTAACTTAAGATTCAACACCAGTTTCTGGATCTAATAGGATATACACAAAGGTTTCAAATATATGGCATGCCCCAACTGATGAATTTGACATTATTCTGCCCTCTGAAATGGCTGTTATCAACATCTGATTGTGGGTAATATAAATAGTTACATTTACAATCGAAATGTTTAACTCAAATTCTGAATTCTTTCTGACAAAAGCACTTCAAGTAAATAATATATAAAGGAAACATACTGGAATGGGCAGAGGATGATTGGGCAAGGGCTGTCAACATAAGTTTGATCAGAAGCTGCAGCAACCAAACAGAGAGAGGAAGATCATTCTCTGTTGGAAACTCTGCAAGTGAACAAAAGTACTGACCTTGTTGTCTTGAAAGACTCACATTTAATTTACTTAGTCTATACAACCAGACTTTTCTTTTCAGTCTGTGTAAAAAAAAAAAAAGACCAAGAACATAATAGACATTGCACACAAGTGTCTCTAACACAAAGATCCAGCACTATCAAAAATAAGATGAATTATACATCTGAGGGAAGTAAAAAAAAACACACTTTATAAAATCAACAAGAATAAGACTTTCCATTTGAATAACTTGTTGAGTGAAGACAATAACTAAGAATTTCAGACAAAACTATGAAAGCTGAAGAAGACATTGACCAAAATAGAATGATGATAAAAATGGCAAATATAAGGATACTAATTCAGGTATGTTGAAGAATAATGAAAATAACTTATCTGAGAATTATTGACAGTAGTTTGTGGGAAAAATGAAGGATATAGTTTACAGTTTTCTGGTACATGGAAAGAAACAAAATGGAGTCCCAGTGTAAGAATTAAAACTGTCATATTATTCTCAATTAATAGATAATTTCATGACCCAACTAAAATGGCCGAAAAGAACAAGAGAGAAATGAAAATCATCATGACAGCAGAACTGGATTTCTGTCTGAGTTGAGAACTTATTTGGTAGAATCTTTGGCATTTTCTTGTTGTTTTTCTTGTGTGTTTAATATAAAACTAATAAATAATGATTTTTCAATAAACTCGTTACGTGATCAGTAAATAATTCAAGATCAACAGATTAATTAGAAAAAAATGGCTCAAGAAACAATGATTCCAATTTTTCTTTGGAAGCTGTTCAATGAGCCACACTTGTTTCAGCCTGAAAAATAAGTCCTTACTATCTAAACCAATGAAATAAAATTCATGGGACATTGATCTTATAACCAATAAACTAATGAAAATTTATGGGTTATTGATTTTACAATCAATGAAATCAAAGTAAATTCATAGCTGATTGGTTTTATAAGCAATGAAATGATCAATATTCATACTTGACCTGTGTCCTTTGGCATTCAGTCAATGTCTACAAAAGGTTTTTTTGATAAAATTCCAGAAATTAAATTTTCTAAAATACAACAACAATAATAATAAAACTAGATTACCTGTACTATCAAAAAGTGACTGCAATATTTAAGAAATTTTGTAATTACAATGTACTTATAAAATATCAAAACCTTAATATTGTTTCTCTTTTGCAATTTCTTGTTTCTCTGTAATAATTTCTATTATTTATTTGCCATGTCCCTTCAGGATGTTTGGTAATGATGACTCTTAGGAATTTCCTGTCTCTTGACATTTTACTGTCCTTCTTTCTTGTGAAAACTGAATCAGTTCAGAAGACACTCGATCAGTTATAATTTCTATAGAAACCAGAAAATGGTTCTAAATGCAGAGAAATAAAATAAAAAATCCTTCAACAAAGAATCTTTCATTGGTCTTCAAACAAATCTGTATAAATAAAAAAAAAACCACAACCCAGATATACCCTCTCCTAAACTCTCATATATATATATATATATATATATATATATATATATAAAATTTTTTTTATGGTACAAAATTTAATGATAGCTAGGAATAAGCAAAATTTATATGGCATTTTAAAAAGCTAAAAAACTCGATTCGTTATCATTAATATTAATTAAATTTACACATTTTTTTATATCCCAGAAATAAACTTGATAAGGCTGGGACAAAACTGGTTGTTTTTTTAGCTTTTTAAAATGCCATATAAATTTTGCTTATTTATAGCTATATATATATATTATAATTCTATCATATAGACAAAATCATTTTACTCATTACAAATCATATCAGTTGAAATTGACTGAAACCAAGTTGCATCTTTGTAGTGAGTAAAATGGTTTTGTCTATATGATAAAATTATAATAAACAAATAATCATCGCTCTACTGTCAGTATCGAGCCCTCGTTTGGATTAATGCTGTGAACGTTGGAATTTATATATTACTTTCATTCTCATCACATCTGATGTATATATATATACTTCAGTGCAATCTTCAAGGCCATGGGTCCTCTATTTTGGCTCAACTATTTATATATGCTGGTCAGTGATGCATCATGGGGGAGGGGGGGTAAGATCTATTGTATAATCCTGATGGCTATTGGGTGGGTGGTAAGGGTTCTGTTTCAAATTATTCTCGAGGCTATTGAATAGAAATGTGGATTCAAATGCAGTTATTTGTAGTTATTTTAGAGTTTTATTTCTTAACTTTTTACTCATTATTTACTATTATTTTATTATTTGTTGTTGATTATTATTATTATCACCTTTACTTGGGTCTATGTGTGTATTAGTAGTTTGTTAATTTGTGTATTTTTTACTTAATTTGTTTATGATCTCAATCTTTTTGTTTATTTTATTTTTTATTCAGGAGTTGTTCATCTAATTTCCTTAATTTAAAGTGTATTGATTTGTATAAAGCATGTTACATTATCTGTGTGGCAATATATATATATATATATATATATATATATATATATATATATATATAGTGAACATTGAAGTCAACACTTAGAGGTGACAGGCTATTTCATGCTAGATGCAATTATCAGGCCACTGACTGCGTCTAGCATGAAACAGCCTGTTGCCTCTAAGTGTTGACTTCACTTTTATATTTACACACACTCTCTCTGATATTGAGCACTTTATCCCATAAATATAGCACACCTTAAAACTATATTTCTTCACATACATACACACACAATTTAGGGTAGGTCAATTTTGAAACCACAACTCTACGCAGAGAAAGTTGCTAATTAACATAAATAATAACTGCACAAAATATTTTTCTCTAAAAGTTTACCAAATTTGTGCAAATGCATTTATATAGTAACATAATTGAATATTCTGAATTTCGCCTGGTGTTAATTGAAAAGATCAGTAGGTCAAATTAACACTAGGTTTTGAAGAAAAAAATGTAGAAAATAACCTTGAAAAATGTTTTATTTTATTCAAAATCGTGCAATTCTGGATAAATTAAAGAAAAGTGAATTAAAAAGCAAACACTACAAAAATATTTAATTGAAGATTCTATAAACTGTAAACAAATTCAAGCTTGTTTTAGACGGTTATTTTTTTTAAGTCTGCACCGGAAATATTTTTAGTATTCCACATATTTTTGTTTACATTTGTTTCAAGTTTATTGAGCTGATTTAAAACACAAAAATAATTAAGTCTGTTCCTTTTTTATTTTAATAAACTTAATTATTTAAAGAAAGAACTTTATATTCGCTGTGATATTTAATTTTTTTTTTTTATTTTTGAAGACATTATTTTTCATTCGCGAGTTTGTTTTTTTTGCATGAGCGTAAGAAGTGATTTACATTTATTTTGTAAGTAAATAAATACTTATTATTTCATCTTTCATTATATTTTTCCAGTTTTTTTTATTTACACTTTGGAATTATAATTCTATTTGTTTATTTTTTTTTATAATAAACATTTTTTCAGATATTTTTATAAAAATGGTTGGAAAACGAACTGTACTGCTACAAAATTTGGAGGACCATCTTGTCCATTAGATAAAACAGAGCCGCCTATTTTTCAACAAATCATCCAGTATAGTTATTTTCTAAAAAGTACTTGTTCAAACTTAACAAACTTTGCTATTTCAAAATTTAATATTTCAGTTACCAGTTGACGACAGAGAATATTTAAAAGACCAGAGAGCCAAAATAGGACCCAAGGGTAGGTTCCAATTTGGACCTGTTGATAAAAATGCCATTCAGAAACTCAAAAAGAGTGTAGTGGAAGGAGAAAGACAAAAACAAATTTATTCATCTCCTATCGCCTCCACATCTTATGATCAGGATGTTATTCTTTCCAGTCATCAAATAGCAATGAAATATATGATGCATATGAGCCTGCCAGACATTCCAAGGGTGTTTACTGTTTACAGACTTTTAAAAATTCCTCTGTATGCTACCGAGTTGATCAGGGGTGATTGTTCATCAAACTTAGGAGCAAGCCTTGCAAATGCCTTTCTTTTAGATTTGAAGGCTATGGGCCTTCTCAAACAAAGTGTTAATATTGAAGACATAATTTTGGATAAATCTAAAATAGACCATGCAAAAGAAAGAAAAAAACAAAATGCCCATCAAAAACACATTGATAAAGCAGAAAAAATTATTTGTATTGTTGTTGACAGTTGACATGACAAAGATACATTGCTATATAAAGAGATTGTGGAGGCAGATGGAAAGAAAAAATTAAAGAAAACAAATGGAACAGAACACCATTTGATATTCATAAAGGGGATGGGTTGTGGCTGAAAGTGGAAAATAACTCACTCATAGATTTATCACTACTACTGGAGCAACTGGTGCTGTTCTAGCAAAGGAGGTTGCTAGTGTTTTGGAGGAGTATAACAGTGTTGATACCCCAAACGCTGTTTTACTGGACAACACCCATAGAAATACTGGCTGTGAAGCTGGGTTAGTTACAATTCAAGAGAAACAAATAAAAAGAAAATTACACACACATTGGTTGCTCTCTACATAAAAATGAGCTTCTTTTCAGAGCTGTTTTAAGCATATTGATGGCAACACAAGATGTCCAACATAATTTATTGGTCCACTTGGGAGATTGTGTGCAAATGACTATCACAATTTGCCCCAGGTCAAATTTGCACCCATAATTAGTCCTCTAGATAGCTAATATTCTAGCATCAAAAAGACAGTTGATCTTAGTAGTGAACAGATACTTCTTTTAGAATATGCAGTAGGGATTTCTCTTATGGAAAGTCAACCCTAGATATGCTGCATGAAAAATTGGGCCCTTATATCAAGCAAGCTGTTTGACGTTAGCCACCAGACTAATGTACTTGTGGACTCGAGGCATTTACCCTAAAAACATATTTCCCAAACTACACAGCCTTATCCAGTTTATTGTTGGAGTGTATGCAGTTAGCTGGTTTGAAATTAAAAGGGACAATAAATTTCATAACCAGCAATTGTATATTTTATAAATGTTGCAAAGAATTAAGGAACTACCACCTGAAATTCAGGAGATTGCATTCGAAAATATTCAACATAAGGATTTTGGTCTCCTACCAGAAAATATGTTGAATGCAATGCTGAAATCAGATGAACTGGAAGTGAGGGAAGAAGCTATAAAAAAGAATTTTAGCCATTAGGTAAGTAATTCACATAATATTGATAAAAATGATTTCATCAATTTATAGTTTAATCTTAAAGTACTGTCCTAATTTCATTATAAAAATGAAGACAAGTAAGTTTAATTTTTTATTTTGATTTAATTTTTTTTTATTTTTTCAGGAGTGGGGAGCAAACCAGAAAGAGGTTAAAAAATATCAAAGATAAATTTTGATGCAATACATTGGTCTCAGTTGATTGACCTGTCCCAAAATGGAGTTTGTGAGCCTGGATTCACAGTGGAATTTTCTGATTATGAATATCTGGAGTCATCAATGAGTGGGATTAGAGTCACCTGATTTGCCTTTACACTCACAAGGTGTTGAAAGGGCAGTAAAATTAACAACTGCAGCTTCCCAATCAGTCTATGGAATTGAAGCAAGGCACAGGCACATCATTACAAAAGTTGTATGCCATGAAATGAGGCCTTCCTTTGCTTCAAAAGACTCTTATGTAGAGCAGTTTAATATGATGCAATAATAAAAATTGCTATTATTCTCACAACATTCATGTTTTTTGTCATGTCTTTTATAACTTTATGCCTTACAATTATTATAAAAAATTAAAACTTAAAAGACCCACTATTAATAACCAATAGATTTTTAGAGTAGTGTTCAAATTACAAAGGTAGTTCACATTAAAATCATTATCCCTTAATTTGTTCCTAGCAAAGTCCATACTTGTTTGCTTTTGTTTCATTGATAAAAGAAAAAATAACTGTTTTACAATATCTTGCAATGTTATTACTGATGTATCTCAATTAAAGAGGTAAAATGCAGTTTATCTGAGCTGTTGGGGTGGGGGTTTATAATTTCAATTTAATTGCTACTTTTTGATATATTGTATTTATTTCATTTGAATAATATAAATTGATAAACTTTTCTGGATTTAAATTATAAATATTTGAAACAATTTTATATCTAAATGCATGAAAAACAAAAATTTTCTGGTGCTTCATATTAGACAGTCTTTTAAACTAAATGCTCAAAAATTGGTGCAAGTTACAAATCTACTTTTAGGTGTCAGTACTTATTATACCAATACCCAACTTTCCCTGGGGGATTCTTTTTGATATTCAAAAAAAAAAAGTTGAAAATCAACCTACCCTAATACACATGAGATTACAGGTAAAATTGGGATATCACATTCTTTCACAGTAAGTAACCCCTTGCATCTTAGTACCTTTCTTGTTTTGCTGGGGATGAAATGATTTAAAGATATGACAAATAACATTTGGGAAAAGATATGGCATGATAAAGTTTAGTAGCCCAATTCTGAATATGCATTCTCAACGGATACTGACAGCCTGCAATTATATCAAAACCAAATAGAATATGTCCCCAGAATGTCCACACGATGCTGAGGGGGTGGACAACCTCATCATATCAAAAATTTTAAACTATTTTATTAAGATTTATTATTTGCATTGAAAATGGTGTCAATCCCAGACTGATGTCAATAAATCAGTTATGGGAAAATCTGCACACAGAATTCCTTTGTTGACAGAAGCTTCCATTTTAAATCCCAGTCCTTTCAGATTGAATAATACAGAATTGTCATGCCAAATTTCCAGACAAAATTTACATTTATCAATCAGCATCAACATCTTGATTTCATCATCAGATCAATTAAAAATCACATTCTCATTTCAATGAATTAAACTTCCAGTTTTGGATTCATGAACATTGATTGAAAAATTGGGAACACAGGCAAAAATGATGAATCTGCATTTTCATCTGGCATTCTAGACAGAAAACCAACAAAGTGTGAATGATATCTATGTTGCCTTTGTTTAATGGTAAACATCGTTCTGGAGTTCCACTCTGAAACCACACATGGTCACAGGATCCTTATTTGATGAAGACTTTATTCACAACACATCTGTTGTTCTCATAAAACTATACATTGTCTATTACTTCAGTTTTTTGGCCCTGACAAATGAAGTAGGATTTAAATAATTGTTAACTTTTTTCTTACTTGCTTTTTTTTTTCTTTCTTAATTGCCACATGCTAGGAAGCTTGTCTACAGAAAAAAAGACAAGAAGAAAATTTGACATGAAAAAATAATCAAGAGATTAGGAAATTAATTTATTCTCTTGTAAAAGACTTCAACAGAAATTATTGACAAAAAATCTTGACTAGAATGTGCCAAAACAAATTGTTTCAGAGTATGGTAACATCTTTAGCTTTGAGTACTTCAGATTCAGAGGTTTAGTTATCAGAAGACAGAAGGATTTTTACCCAGAGATTACCAAAATCTATTTTTTTTTTTGCCATAAAATAAAAACATTTGTTTGAATAATTATTTAATTTTCTTGCTGTATTCCTGTAAAGTACAGGGTTTCATGAACACACGTCATAAATGAAAGAATTCTGGTCTCAAAAACCAAAGATTGCCATTGATCAAACAGAATTGGATAAAATATTTAAGGACAACAAAAACTATATACTGTATATACTTACTTATGCAGCTTTTGAAGACCTAATTTTGAAGCTAAATTTGACATGGTCGCATCATACATAAGATATAAAATTAGCATATGTACCACTGGCCCTGGCTATGCCATTGATCAAACGATATATTCATTTACTGTAGTCAAATTAGCTTCAACATTAGGTCTTCAAAAGTCACATGATACATGAATATATATTGTAACAGAAACAAATCTTTATAGATAATCAAAGTGGGAGTGGGGTAAAAAGTGGGTGATCAGTTTTGTATTGTTCTTTAATATTAAACACATCCTCCATTTCTTGGCCATAGTAGATTCCTAGATGAAACTCCAAAACATCCTTATAGGTACTCAAATGAAAAGATGATAGTAAGTGAGGGATCAATTTTGTATTGTTCTTTAGTATTAAACTAATCCCTCATTTCATGGCTACTGTATATGTTATCCATCTCTATAATCTAAATAGGATTTAAGTAACTTTCAAAAAATATTCTTATTGGTTGTTTTGTTATATATATTGTATACACTTGCATATCATGTGACTTTTGAAGACCTAATTTTTAAGCTAATTTTAAGGTGTGGGGGGGTCACATCATACACAAGATATAAAATTAATATATGTACTCCTGGCCATTGACCAAACTATATAGCCATTTACTGTAATCAAATAGCTTCAAAATTAAGTCTTCAAAAGTCACATGATATGTGATATATATATATATATATATATATATATATATATATATATATTATGAACAGAGCATTTACTTAAATATTTGTATCTCAAAAAAGAATGTATAAACATAAAAATGTCTTAAAATATTGTTGGATTTTGTCTATTTCATAATGTGTGATATCATTTGTTTACATTTGGTTTGGTTTAGGTTTTAAAGAGTCAGTTTTTGAATTTTGGGATCACACTTTTTTAATGTAGTTTATTTGTTTTGAAGTTGGTGCACATGTTAGAATGGTTGTATGCATTAGATTGGTCGTACACATTTTTATTTTAATTAGATTTTGTTGTATAGTCCTATTTTCTTTAAATATACCATTAAATGATCTATCTTGGTGTGTTCAACTAGTTCTTTCATTGTTTTTGTATATATAAGGTATAATTTTTAATGTTTATTGTGTCATTTTCTTTCAGGAAAGTTTCCTGTAAGCAAACAACATCAGGGAGTTGGTTTGAAATGAGGAGTAATAGTTCATCCAAGTTAGTTTTTATACCTCTTATGTTCCATTGGATTATTTTGTTTGCCGTATTTCTAGATTACTGTGCCCAGTCTATATGTGTCTTGTTCTCCATATCTCCCACATACCAGTAGACATGTACAACAGTCCTGGTGGTGTCCATATCTTTGGCATTTAAAACATTTCAAGGAGTTCGGGATGTACTGCTCTATTGAGTTGGTGATTTGTTCTTCAATGCCCAGTCATCTGTATCCATTGTTTCCAGAGATTCATATCTGTTTTCAGTTGAATTTCTTGTTTTTAAAGTAGAGTGTGATCTATCCATCTTGGGTTTTTGTTTTGGTTTATCTGGAGGGAATTTTTTTTCTTCTTTTTCTTCATGTGCTGAATTTGAAGTTTTTCCAGTCGTTTTTTGTGTAGTTGTTTCTGAAGGGTTTGCATTTTGGGGTTGTGTTTGGGGTTTTAAAGTAGCTGAGTTTTTATTTTCGGATATTTGTGGGTTGTTTTTAGATTTTGTTTTATTTATGTTTTTTAATTCTTTCATCAGTTCCCTCATCTCTTTAAGTAATTTTGTGATGTCTTCCATTTTAATGTTATTTTCGCAGTTTTGTTTATTATTTTCAAGGGTATTTTTTTTTTTTTTGCTACTTCTGCATATTTTGTGGTTTCTACTATTTGTCTTGCTTCCAGGTAGGTTACATTTTTTGTATATTTCAAACAAATTATTTCTTTTTCTTTCTTCCATGTTTCACAGTTTCTGGAATTGGCATGATGGTTTCCCTGGCAATTGATGCACTTATAGTTTTTTTTTTTTTTGGCAGTCTATATGTGTCTTGTTCTCCATATCTCCCACATACCAGTAGACATGTACAACAGTCCTGGTGGTGTCCATATCTTTGGCATTTAAAACATTTCAAGGAGTTCGGGATGTACTGCTCTATTTTTTCTATATTATAGCCAATTTTTAGTTCCTTTGCTGTGATGGGTGTATTGAAGGTCATGATGTAGATATTTGTTTCTTTTATTTTTCCTTCAATTTTAGTTGTGATTCTCTTCACTTCTGTTACTCCCTGGTTTTTTAATTCTTTTTTTTATATCTTCTATTGAACATAAAATTAATTCTCTATTGCATATCACACCTTTAGAAAAATTTAACCTTTCATGAGGGTAGGCTTTAACTTTCAGATTATGAAACTGATTCATTTTTAGTAGAAAATTTGCATATTTTTGGTTTTCTATTTCAACAAGTAATGTTCCATTTCTCAGTTTTTTAACCGTTTCGGCAGTGATGTTTTGGGTTATCACTTTTTGAATCAGGAAAGGTGACAGTGTACTTAGGGAAGTTTTCTCAATTGATTCTAATACAATAAATCGGGGAAATGTTTCCTTATAATAGTTTTCATCCTCGGAGTCCTTACGTAGTCTCTTGGAGTTTTTTTGGGGAGCCATTTATTGTTTTAATTTTCTTCATTATCCATGCTCCCCACCAACCTCGGAGTCCAGTGTTGGGTAGCAGCCAGTGAGTAAACCCATTTGCCCTGGCACTACAGGGCTACATGGATAGTATACTCATATATGGGAAAGGTCTCAAGCACCCGTATGTCTTTAGTTTCTCTGTCCAAGTCCAGAGGCACTTCAGGTAGTATACAGCCATGTTGTGATCTTTTGTTCCCACACTGATTGACCCTAAGCCACTGCTTTCCATCCCATTTTAGGGGTAAGGTGTTAGTATAGTTAGTGTAGGGTTTGGGACTGGGAAAGTTAATTGTAGTTGTTTTGGGATGGATTAGATGTGATGGGGCATGACATGACCAGCCAATGGATCGGATCGGGCCTCTCCGACCGCCCGTCTAGCCCAGGTTGGGCTGAAGTGGTGTGTTGCAGGGTCGTGACCACTTTATACCTGGGTCATGACCTGCTCAACCACCAGGATCCTGTCCCCAGGCATCACGAGTCACCACTTATGGCAAACAGGTGGCCCCATTGAGAGACTTTTACCTTCTGCAGGGGGGCAGTTGGCGTATTCTGATGCCTCGCCAACAGGGCATGTTTACATTTGGATACACATTGAGCAGATATGAATGTACATGAGAGAATCATGGAAGATTGTAGTTTAAAAGCAGTAAAATCAGTCTTGCTAACCAAACGATCCTCTGTGGCCCAATTGGTTAAGGCACATCAGGCTATATGATGGTTCCGTATAGGATACAGGTTCAATTCCTATTGGAGGACGAATATTTTCTATGAAAATTTCTCAGACATTCAGGCCGGTAAATGTTGTTAATACAGTTTATTATAAACAGAGCATTTACTTAAATATTTGTATCTATAAAAAAGAATGTATAAACATAAAAATGTCTTTATATATATATATATATATATATAACAACAACAAACCAAGGTATTGGTAAAACCTACACAAAACCTTCCAAGTGACCAAAGAAAACAAAAAAGAGAAACAAACTGGGAAGAAAAGAATGTGGCCAAGTGATTAGAATGTTCACCTTCTGACTATGAGACCAGGGTTTGAATCTCACTATGGTTGATTTTTCAGAAGGGTGACTTTTTGATGTTGTCAGTCTGGAGAAGGCAATCTCAGCACGCAGTACTTTTGGAAAGTGCCTGAAAACCATACCATTGGGGTTGACCCAAGACTTGTGAGTCAAATTGGGTAGTGAAATTATGAGAAAAATTAGGTAGACAAAATTCTTTTGGAGCTGTTGATGGCTGTGCTAGCAGGAAGTCACAAAACAAATATCTACCTAAATAGTAAAAGACATTGCTCTATGTCTAAATGAACAAGACAGAACTAATATGCTACACAGTAACAATAGTTAAAAACAAACAATATTTAAACCACTACTTGAGTTTCATGCTACAGAACATGGGGTCAGAGGGGAAGAGAGCAAAACAAAACAACAGTCAGTCATAGATGGGGAGGAGAAAATCAGCAAAGAAAAAAAAAAACCTCTGTGGTTGGATATACATAGCCCAGGCAAGTCTAATCTAACTGAACAAGAGGTAAAAAAAAAATCACTAGTCTGGTGGTAGACGGCACAGTAGGTATTTAATATCTGCTTACACCTATAAAATAAATCAGAATTTTACTTAACAGTGAAACATTGCTGCTTAGCTTTAATCTTGCTAACTTTTCTTCAAGACATAATCTATACATATCCAAATTATTTTTACGTTTTATTTTTTTAAGAATTTTAAAGTTATTTATTTATTTATACCTACTTCTCTTAATTTTCCACTAATACACTAACAGTGCTATAAAATTTTCAGATGTTCTTCATAAAACAGCATATGGTTTTAATACCTATTTTTCCATTTATTCTCAGTGGCTCCTATGTAGAAACTCTCCTTCTTAGCACTAGTCCTATTTGTTATTTCTGTTTTAGCCAGATATAATACCTGGTCACTCGTATTCAAGGATACTGATCTATTAGGGCAGCTAACCAATCCCTGCTGCAGATGCTCTCTCAGGCACATTTGTGTTTATTCAATACCCTCAGAGCCAACCTGTGGTTTATAATAATAAGCAGACCTTAGTTACAGTTTGTGGAAGAGCATGTTATCTAGCATGATCAACAATATGAACAAGGCCAACACACTCAAACCCTCAGTCATAATGATTTGTGACTTTGTGCTAGCACAGCTATTGATGTGTTCCGTCTACCCAATTTCACTTACAAGGTTTGGGTCAACCCTGGTATGAATTTGGAACCAAGTTATCATTTCTTTCTTACTATCAGAAATTATAAGTGAATGATGAAGAATCAAGTTTGGATAGTAATGGCCTGAAAGAGAGCTCTGTTTGACTCTTTGATGAAAAGTGAACAGAATGTATCTTCCCAGTTTTAATGTTCTAATTGGCTGAAGAAAAATTAATGAGAACCTCTGATAAATGAGACAAGAGAATTCATTTGACATGACTAAGAAAAATCTATATATTTAGGCCGTGAGCACAGAATTAGAGCCAACAAGAGTCAGTCAGGGTTTGTAAAACAGTCTGCATTAGATAGGTTAACAGCAGAAGGATATCTAAACAACAGACAAACCCAGGAAAGACATGAAACATGAACATATATCCAGGGGCCTCCATTTTGTCATTTATTTCATTTGACAAGCATACTTCTTTTTCTACATGCTGTTTCCCTTCAGAACATTGGCAATCATTACTCCCCACAACTTCCTGTCCTTTGTAGCTCTCAAATAATGTTTCATTTCATACAAACTATGCTCCACCATTCATTCATTCAAGCTTGCCATGTAGATTATACATTGTTTTCCTGTTTCTCTTGCCTTCAATCTGTCGTGTGAGTATCAAATTTTCCAAGCCCTCCTTCCTCTTTATGTGCCCTAGAAATTCCTGATGTTAAGTATAGGTGTTCTTTTTTTATCCATTGTTTTTAGAATTTTGATGTTACTCACATGTTCAGTTCAATGTAAAATAGTTACAATCAGAAATATAGACAAATCCTGAAAAAGGCTGGAGCATACAACAGCCGAAATGTCATGAATATGACAATAAAGATGAGAAACATAGTCTGAACAATGTAAATGTAATAGTGTATAATGCCTTGTCTAAGAAATATGAACAAATAATTTGCTTTTTTTTTTCCCTGCCTATTTTTTGTCAGGTTTGCAAAATCAAGTCTAATGAATGAAATCTTAGAATCTGAGCAAAGAGTTAAGATTTTATTAACTTTGAAATTTGTAAAAGCTGATGATTGTTTACTGATTAGGGTAACATTGTTATAGCAGAGATGACAAATATTAGGAATGCAGGTTATGGTATTAATGCTGATTTGAATTGTCTGTCTAAAGCCAGGATAACAATGAATGCAACAACAAAAGAAAAAACACTAATGCACCCGGGAATACTTTCTGTCGGTTCAACAACAAAGTTTCAAAGTACTTTAATGATCATCTTCTTTCCATTATTGTTAAAAAAGATAATGACATTGTCAACAAAATTAGCGAACCTGTGGAACAAGTTGGCAATCATGTGACTGACCAACATGCCACTTATTACAGTGAAGAACCATGTCACCTGATTGATTACTTTTCAAGAAACATTTTTCCTCAACACCGAAATCATGTCTCTTCTGTTATTTTAAAAAAATTTTTTTGTTGCCGCAAAATTTACAAGAAAATGAACAGGTTTTTTAAAGTTCACAAAACATTTCCTAATGTCTATAGATCATTTCTATTTGCGGGTGTGGGCAGTAATGAAAAGGGGGTTTTCTTCTTTATTTATTAATTTTTATCTAGTCTTTAGCCTTTCTGTATCATTTGAAGTTTTAAAATGAAATATTTTTATTATTCATTTATAAGCTGAATATTTGTTCATAGATTGAATATTGCCACCACATTTGGTCTGGTGCTTCTGCTATGTATTTAGAAATTTTTGGTAAAATACAAAAATGAATCTGCAATGTTATTGGGTTGAACTTACATCTCAGCTTCGGTCTCTTTCTCCCTGCTGTAATGTCGCTCCAGTGTGTCTTTTCTATTTTGATATTTTCATGGCAATTGTTCTGATGAACTTTTCTCTATGCTTCTTAGATTCTAGAAATTTAAACACAGTACTAGATTGGTGGCAACATCTAATCATTTTGCAGTTAAAATTACTAAATACAAATGTAAGTTCTATGCTGACACTTTCTTCTTTCACTCATCTTGCTTGTAGAACTTTCTTGCAGCTTCTTACTCTCCAGCCAACTTTGATGTTCAAAAATTTAAATGCAATGCTAATCGTTATCTTCTAGCTTCTTAATTCTTGTTCTTTTATTGTCCTCTCTCCTTAATAGTGTTTTTTCTCATATTCCTCTCACACTCACTAACCACTTGTGTCTTAGTAACTTTATTACCTTGCTTAGAGTAAAATGATTATATATATATATATATTCATTTGTATGGAGATTAGTTTGTAAACCTGGGTTTCATGCTTTGCAATCATCAGACAAACTGATTTATTTTTTAAAAAATAGATATATTTATGCTTATTTGTGTTTGATTATGTGTGTGGGTGGGGGAATAGAAGGAGAATTGTGTATATATATATATATATATATATATATATATATATATATATATGGCCAAACGTATGGATGTGTATCTGTGCCTAACCTCAGATTATTTATATGGCTATGCTTGTGTGAACTAAAATGCATACATTTGTATGTATGTGTGTCTGTGTATGTGAGAGTGTCATCCCAAACAAACACAGAAGAAAATAACCCCCCAACCAAACATAAGTCACAAACTAATATTCATACAACTGAATATGTTTGCTCTATTACTGATATTGAGCACTTTCCACTAAGCACTGTGCATATAATATATATATATATATATATATATATATTAGTTTATGCAAAACTAGGTAATCCGTATGGGTAGACCCAAGGAAGAGGATATCCAGAGAGCTCAATGTAAATTCAGAGCAAATATGTTTGAATAAAAACAGATCACTTTTTAAGGTTCCATGTAATAAGTTATTTCACCACAAAAAAAAAAAAAATATATATATATATATATATATATATATATATATATATATATGTGTGTGTGTTTTTACTCTAAGTTCAATTTAGTCTGCAAGTCCATTAAAAAGCCAATTTTGCCCACTTCCAAAAAAAGGTTTGACAACTCCTATTTTAGTCAATAATTGTATTTTGCTTTTATATAACAAAAAACACAAGGTAGTTTTTCCTGAAAAACGAATTTACATTAAGTAATTAACTAAATGTTCTCAATCAGTGGATGAAAGCAAAAAAGCAAAAAAAAAAATTCTCAATGTAAAAAAAAAAAAAAACGCAAATTTCAGGGAATTAAAAACTGGTAAAATTTTAAAAGGATCTGAAAATAAAAACAAAAAACTGTATGCTTCAACTTTTGCTTACCCTATTCATTTAATAGTCCTGTTCTATCAGTAACATTTTCATTAATTCTTCACTACTAATAATCCCTTTCTTTATAAAAAAATATGAGCAACACATTCAGATAATTCATATAATGGATCATATTATACCACATTCTATAATAAAATCGCTTCCGATACATTTTTCATATTCCTATACAAAGATCGCTTCCGATACATTTTCCATATTCCAAGATCATTTCCCATTTTTATTTCCATCTGTTTCACCTGTCATAGTTTTTAATCAATGAATTAGATTCTTTATTCACATCAATAATATTATAGACTACATAAATAATTAATTTCTAAGTGAAAATGTTAAGTAAAGAAATGAAAATGATTTATATTCTTCATTTGAAGAGAGTATGACTGTTTTTTTTTTTAATCCGGATTAATCAGGATTTAGTTTTGAAAGTATTGTATCTGAACTAAATCAAAAAAACGTTTGGAAATTTAAAAAAAAAAAAAAAAGAAAAGATTTTGAAAAGAAGAAAAAAAGGAACAAAATTCTTAAATTCTAAGAGGGTGAAAAAAAGGAGAGCAGAGACACGGAAAGACAGAAACACATAGATACATACAGATAGAAACACATAGAGATGGAAAGAAAGAGAGAGACACACACATACAAGAGAAAGAAACAGAAACATTGGTAGAACAATATATACAATTGACATGGTGAAATACAAAATGAGAGACACACACAGTAACACAATGAGACAGAGACACATATAATAAAGGACATACACATACAAAAACAAATAGGATGAAGGAAACAGAATGAAAGAGAGAGGGTGAAAGGACACACAACCACAGAAGCCATTGCTCAAATCTACAAAGTCTTTGAATAGATTTTAGCTTGCAAGAAAAATACAAAGAAAAGTTGAAAGCCAGAAAAGACATGACGAAAGTAAACTGAAGAAAATATCAAATACAAAAAACAAGTTAAAAATAAAATGCCAACAAAAAGTACAGTCTTGGGAAAAAGGAAGTTGTCACTGAAATTCTGATGTGTCCCTGGTCCCCCAAACACATTAGCATTAGTTAAAAGCCTTCAGACACGAGTAACAAGGCAGATAAAGTTCCATCAAGTTACACATACAATTAATTTCCTATTCAACCTATGGCAGCACAGGACCCAAGAGATAACAGATTTGGTCAAACAAAAAATACATCACACACTGTTAATTAGATGAGATTCATAGAATAATCACCAACTTCCTTCCCACAAGATTTCCTTTCAAGGAAGCCAACGTCCCAAATGAAAAATATTTGTTGAGCACTGACTAAGAAAAATGAAAGAAACTAGCAAAATGTTTTAGTTGTCTGCTGCATTCATGGCCAAACTCATAAAAAACAAGTTTTTTTTTTTGTTTTTTTTTTTTTAGATTTTCTTCTCCTACCACCACACACACACACACACAAAAAAAAAACATTGGAAGAGAAATGTTCAGGAATATCAATTCTCTTCAAAGTCACCTGCAACAATTAGAAACTTGATTATCCAACCAGAAGTCATAGAACAATTTCAACAATGCAAATCTGTCATTTGGTGATTTTGTGTTCTGAGTAGATAATTTGTCAATAGAAAAAGCTGAAGCAGTAGTGGGGGCCTTCACAAGATGGTAGACATTTTACAACATCTTGTGGAGAGCTATTATCTACTTATAAGGGCAGCCATCTTGTATTGACTGCAGTCATTGACTTAAAATACAATTTAGCTACATAAAGAAATTTATTGCTATCTACATCAACCTCACAATAATAACAACTCTAAGTACAGTATTTACAAATGGAGACAATCATTTCACAAAGTTAGCAAAAGAATTAAAACATTAATATTTCTAAATGATCATTAAGACAGGTGAGTAGTACCCTCAACCAAGGGGAGCCTGATTTGGGGGGGCAGTGCTTTGGGACCCTTGCTATCTTATCAATGTTTGCTTTTTTTTCTACCTACTTTATATATGTTTTAAAATAAGTTAAGCACAACTGACTATTAAGGGATGATAATTTTTTGCAGATTTTGATGTAATTCTCGGCTCTTTTTTTTGTTTTTTTTCATCCTAATCTATGAATTTGTTTTGCTTATCCTATGTCTTGAAAAAAAAAAAAACTACATAAAATTCACTATTTTTTTTTATCCATAAAGTTGATTGTGTTAAAATTATTCAACTTTTTAACATAAAAAATCTCAAGTTAAAACATTGTTTCAACTTGATGGAATGATCTATTATGACTTGTCTTTTAATTTGTAACTAGATACATTATATTTATTTTCAATTTTTCTAGTTGAATTGTTCACCTATATTGCATATGATCCATTATTGATTACAATAAAATTAGTATTTTATAGAATACTACCTTATAAAAATTGAGTGGAGTGGACCCATATCATAGATTAGGTGGGGACACAAAACCACTGCACTGACCCTGACGATAATAATTCTTCAAGACATTAGTTTTTAAAACATATCCAGTTGTTATTTAACATGAACAGTCAGGAACTCCTCATGCCAGAAATATTCCAGAAAAAACAAAAAACACATCTGAATGATATTTTATTATTTTCAGAATTGTTTTGTAATAATTCATTTTTATTAATTATTTAATTGCATATTTAATCAGGGATATATATATATATATATAAAATTTATTTTAGGATATTACACCAAAAGCATGTAAAAATCACTACACAATTATAGTCATGTTCAATGCGTATCAAATGCATCTCATCAGGTGGTTGTTAATTACTGGCGATTGAATTAGATTAATTAAGCAAAATACAACCACTTTTTATGAAAAAAAAAGGGTGGGGGTGTTATAAGGTTTGTGGTCTTTTGATCAACCAATCAAATATAAGCTACATTGAATTCAAATTAAGCAAAGCAGCAAAAATTAAAAATTATTTTTTATAAATGGGTCATGACCTGTAGATTGACAGCTAACAGCAGCCGGACATAAACTAAAGCGGATACACATAGTTAAGTAAATTATACAAACCAGACAATGCAGTTTTCTAAGAAATAAAAGTGAGAGTGGGTGAGAGGTAATTTAACAAAATGCTAAACAAGTTATAGGTTTTGTGAATTTCCTACAATTTTTTTTTATAGTTGATAAATAAATGGCTTCTTTAAGAAACTAGTAAATAATTTCATCATTGCATATTAATTTACCAAATAATTCTATATGTTTAAATGTTTTTTAGAAGCTTTTATCTCATTTTAAGCTTTAGCTTTTTTCTTACTATTTGTGTGTGTGTGTGTGCGCACATTGTTTGGAGTTAAAGGGGGCGGATATAAAGTCAGAATTAAATTAACTTCCAAAAAGAGGTAACAATTTCTTTTTAAATTTCCCTAATAAGTCATTTTTATCACAAGTTTCCAACCATCACCTGAGGAAGTACAATCACAGTATTGAAACATGAAAGCTTTTGTGTAGTGATATAAAATGTTTTATAATCTCTTATAATAAAAATATTACAATAATAGGTTTACTTTATATTGAACATTTTTTTAAAAAAGTAAATGCTACAAATGTTACTATATATAATATATATTATGAAATGGACAAAATCCGGCACTTATTCAGGTTGGTAAATGTTGTTAATACTGTTTATTATAAACAGAGCATTTACTTAAATATTGTATCTATAAAAAGAACTTATAAACATAAAAAATATATATATATATATATATATATATATATATATATATATATATATATATATATATATATAAACCCATGACCTGCAAACTAATAAACTTTATTTCATGTCTGATTCTTTGGATGTTAACCAGATGTCCACAAAAATAAATAAAATAAAACAAATAGATAAGCATTGTCCCTAAACAAGATAAACACCCAGTGGGTATATGTGTCTTGAACCTATAAAAAGAGGAGTAATATATGATCACATAAGACATAAAACTGGAAGTCACCATACAGTGTTGAATTCTATGCCTACATTTTATTTAGTCATATGCATGCAGTCACATTGCATCCAATGCCCAGTGATAAACACACATGCAGTTCAATATGTTGCTTTCATGTTACAGTAAATCTTTTCTCACCATAATAAATGCTGTTACAAATATTGTCAAATTTGTTCCTTCTTTTTCATTAGTGTCAAATAATCGGTATGTTTTGTGGTTTTCTATCTCAGAATCTGCGGTTAATTATCTTCAACAAAAAAAACAATTCCATTTATAAAAAAGAAAAGAAATCATTTTCTCTTTTTATTTTTAGTCTCAACAATTTGATCAAGAGGAAAAAAAAAAAAAAGTAATTATTCAAACACTGTTGATCACTGATTCTCAGCCTCTCTTTATTCAATCAACCATTTCATGAGGTCTAAGGCCACTCAATCATGGCAGCTAATAAGATTAACTGTATTCTCAAATTAAAACATCAGAATATCTCAAAAGTGAAAATAATCACGGTTTGTGCTCCAGTAAATATTAAAAGTCAATCTACTAAACTCATCTTGTCCACCTCTTCAGCCAGCTCAAACTGAGAAAAAAAACTTCAAGTCATCAATTCCAAAAATAAACATGCATACGAAAGAGTTCTGAGAAAAAATATAAAATTAAAAAAAGAATGTAGTCATGTGGAATTGTGTATTGTTAAACCAAAATTCTCTCAAGGCAAAGATATCAAAATGAAATGGCTACAAAATTTCATGTTGGTAAAGATTTTATAAGACTGTAGATAGCAAAGAAAACTTTACGTCATCCCTTTTGAGAACGTCCAAGTCTTTCACTTTGAGGACGTCCAAGTCTTCCACTTTGAGAACGTCCAAGTCTTAACTTTTAAGAAGCTGTGAACACACGAAAGAGAATATCAGCTAAAAAGTCAATGTTGCCATTGAGACAGTTTACCTTTTTAAAATTGAGGAAAATTCTTGCAAAAGATTAACAATTATTTACTGATCTGTTAACAAAACCGATTGGTGAGGAATTCAACCCAAGTTCTATTCACTGTTGTTGCAATTATGGATTTGAGCAGACCATCGCATGATTCAAATCATTTCCTCCTTTCATCCATTCAGAGAAAGATGAGGAGAAAAAAAAATCCAAAAAAGTTCTTCTCATCTTCAACAGCATTTGTTGAAGCAATTCGAAGCCATTTGGATGTTAAGATCATGTCTACTCCATTATTAATCTATGTTCCCTTTATCCACAAAAGGCTTTAATGTTATATTAATTCTTTTTTACATTCTCTACATGAATAATTTGCTTTCTGTAATGTTAATGTGTATATATGTGTGCATATGTGTTTTCATATCAACATCTGTGTATATCTGTGTACATGCATGTGTGCCTATATATATATATAAGTATACCATAGCATATCTGGTAAAGACACTAACACTGAAACATTTTAAACCTAAATAAGATGACAACAAAGCCAAAACAATAATTCCAATTTACATTATTTACATTATTCAGACTTATCTTCATCTTCATTGCCATATTCATCACATTTCAGTCATTGTACACTCTGGCTTTCTTCAGGTGATTGGAATTTTGAACTGAACCCTTTATTTTGTCCACTGGGGTAGATTGTTCTAGTTCCACGTGCCATGCCTCTTCTGGATGTCTCGGTTATTTCTTTTCAAATCAACTCTCCAAGTATTTTGCTTCACCACTGCTGTAGTCTGGTATTGAACTCACAACTCATTGAGTCTAGTCAGTGGATCTAACCAATGCCTTTATCCACTAGAACATGTGTCCTTGAGATATGGTACATGGAACTAGATCAATCTACCCTGGTGAAAAAAATAAAGGTTTCGGTTTGAAATACCAGTCACCTGAAGAAGGTCGGAGCGTACAACAGCCGAAACGTAAATATAGCAATGAAGATGAGGATAACAGTCCGAATAATGTAAATAATATAAATAATCATAATACCTCAGCTCAGTGCATGCTAGGCTGGCTCACTCATGACACCAGCCAATCTTTCTTTGGGAATTGGGATGAAAGCAGCAATGGCATCTAATCTGAATCTGTTGGCATCTGACTGTTATTCTATCAGCATTGAGGAGCTAATATTCTCTGAGATTAATGTTGGGCTTTTCTTTATACATTAAAAATAAAAAGGCCTAGCTGAGTGCATAATTGGTTAGAGGCAATTTTAGTTTGATAATCATTTCCTGCTTCCATACTCAACAGATTCTTTATGATCAAAACACTGACCACCTTTTTACAAACTAATTAGCCAAATTCAAAAGCACATTATCTCAAAGTTTGATGGCATCCAGATGCTCAGGATTCACAAAGGGACTGAAAATAAAGACTGCAGGTGAAAAAATGGAAAATTGATAAAACTGTAGAACTCAAAAGACAGTCTAAATTTCTGAGATGAAATTCAGTCATTATTTGATGAATCACAATATTTTGATCACTGCCTTTCATTCAGTGAACTTTTCAATAATACTTTTGCTTTAAATATATCTATGTAAATCTTACTGTTAAAACTTTCTCCTTGCTTTTCCAAACAACAAATGCTTCTGTCTAAGATGGAAAATTTAAAGTCATAAAAACATTCAATTATTAGTTACAACATACACCTAAGGAAGAAAGCTGAATCACAAAATTGTAAGGATACTAGCTTCAAACAATTCATCCTGTTCAAAATCCTAGCTAGTCTTTTAAACAGGAGCAGAGGTTTAACTCTTGTTTTCAGTTTAGGATTGGGTTTCTGGTTCCTACTAAAGTCTTTTCCTTCTTTTTCACTCTCAGTAGCTCTTTACATCTTAATGGCATTAGTCCATTGCTTGTGGTGAATACATTAAAAAAAACATCTTATTAAGAACAGGCGTACATTTTCAACTATAATCTATTATTGCTGACATTAAGTAAAATATCAATTTATTTAAACAAGAGTTGAAAAAAAAAGTTGATTCATTCAATATATTCTCCATGATTCAATATAGTAGTTTCAATTAAATACATTCATGCTTGCTCCAAGTTTTGATGTTTTCAGTCATTTTTTACCTCAGCCATGCTGACTTCTCTCTCCTGTCTATTATATTGAAATTTCCTCTTGTTAATTTTCAAAACCATAATCCTACTGGATACTAATAAAAATAAACCTAAATATAAAATTTATGTTTGTCACAACTTTAGCTCCATTATAATCCAACTTGAACACCGGAGAGGTTGAATTTGACCGTTTGAATTTGTACCTTGTTGGGGATTAATTCACTTATTGGCTGCTGATTTTGTCTTTTCAATTCAAAATCTTCCACATGGAAGTAAGGTGAATTATGGGAATATATAAGTGAACATTTAAATCAACACCCAGAGGTTACAGACTGTTTAATGCTAAACCCAATGATCAAGCATGAAACGGACTGTTGGCTCAGTGGGTTGACTTCAATGTCCACTTTTATATTTACATACGTTCTATCTCTGATATTGAGCACTTTAACCCACAAATATACAATAACTTAAAACTGTATTTTATCACACACACACACATATATATATATATATATATATATATATATATATATATATATATACACACACACACACACACAAAATAAAGAGAAAGAACAGACTGATTAAGAATGCACCATTCTTAGCATTTACATTTTTTTTTAAAAAAGTGCTTCAAACAACGTAAAGCAAAATATAATAATATTTTTTATTATAAAATATTTTACATCACTAGCCTTAAATTCTTAAGTTTCGAACTTAAAAATTGTTCCTCATCAGACAATATTGGATAACTTATGATCTTAAGTTATCCAGCATTGCCTGATGAGGAACAATTTTTAAGTTCCTGAGGCGAATAAAGAAAACAGTAACCAGTGAGTAAATTCAAGCTCTCCCAACTGGTATTTCAACCTTGAGTCGTTCCTTCTTGAGTTCTGTCTCCAAATCACACTAACTGCCCGTTCTTGCCGTCAACCGTGAACGTCCCTTGAAGAACTCCCCAACTCGGAAAAAAGTAGTTGCTTTTATAGTTGTTCATATACACATAATCCCTTGCGTCTTCATGTGATCCCATAATTCATTGCGTCCATGTCCCATAATGCATTGTATCATTATTGCATAAAAATGCGATGCCAGTCCCCCCTCATTCTTTTACGTTATCTGGCCGAGGATGGATTACGGTAGAGCGGTAAGTGCTTTTTTTCTCTCCCTCATTTCAACTGCAGTAGCTTTACATGCTAAGCAACAAATACGGGCTCTTTTTTGGCGGGGACAAGGCAAGTCGCGACCAGTCGTGCTCATCCCAGGTTCTGTCTCATGTCCGCCACAGTTCCAAAACACAGAAATCTTTGTGCAGCAATGTAAAATATTATTATAATTTTATTCATATATATAAGTTAAATATTTCCTATGCACTTCAAGATACTGTCTCCTGTGGTGAATGATATTTTATTTAATATAGGTTTGTTTATTTTGTATTATAATAGCTTCTAGAGTTTTCTAGTCTTTTATTGCATTGCATTATGTAGAGGATGTTGGTGTTATTTACTAATATTTGTCTTGTGTTGATAATTGTTTTTTTATTCATTTCTGATGGTTGATATGTGCATGGATTTCACTGAGTTTCAACAAGGAACAGGTCAATCTGTGTGAGTGTGGTGCATGTGTGTCTGATGTAAGAATTAATGTTTGAGATGCAATCTCCCAGGTGGTATGCAAATTAATAGACAACATTAATTTTTTCTTTGAATATCTGTATTGTTTGTAATAATTAGATTAGATGTTTTTAATTTTTTATAGTATATGATAAATGTGAATAAAGATAAATCTTAGGAGTTTATTACAATCATTGAGTGTTCCGTGTATCCATGTATTATGTTTTTAATTGGCTTCTCGTCCTTTTTATAATTAGGATACATACAATTATGATAGAATAAGTTAATGGTGTATTTATTTTTGTTTGAATTAAGCATTATTTTTTTAAAATTTCATTAATTTCATTTGTTCATGATAGACATGCTTATGGCAGTTATTTTTGATTAGAGTTTTTTAATGTTGCTTATTTCTTCAAAGAATAATATGTTTGAAGAAGAAATTATTTTGTTCTGTGGAATCATTATTTTTTATTTATTTTATTTTGTATCTGTCAGGACAATGATCCTAAAAAAAACACCTAAGATTTATCTTCTACTATAAAAAGTCAGTTCTTTTTCATCAAATGTGATTGGATGAATGCTTGCTGTCTAAATACACCTATTTCTTTCTGTTTTTTTCTACCTACAACTGAAATCATGTACAATATCCTGCCCTTGTCAACCACCAACCAGGGTAGGTAACACAGTTTCACTAGCTAAGATGGTACTGCCACCCCCTGATACCACCAGCAGCTTTTGTCACTGGACAGGGTATTAATTTTGTAGATGTGTCAGTTTCTTGTAATGTTTTTTTTACAACTAGATGTACCTACAGACGAACTCATCAGCCGAGTCCCTCATTATTATGTGAAGGTGTATCTTCCTGACCTTGAACTCCTCCAGGTTCTGTCGATGGATTCAAGTCCATCTAGTGCCACTTTCTGCACCTCTTTATCTCAGTGCCGATCAGTCAGTGGAATTTCCTACAGCCGTCGAAGGCTCTTCACTGGCTTGTCTTTGACTGCCAGATTCATGTCACCCCAAATGCAGAAGTGAATCTCCCTGACAGAACTTCTAAGTAATGATAAGCTCTAATTTTTCTTGGGTTTAGCCTTTATTCTTGCACTTGTGAAGAGCTTATGGTCACACGGCAGCAGTTCATTGGCACCAGAATGATGATGTCCATCCATGAACACTCTGGAAGGAGGAAAGATCATTTGTTCCTTAATCATCACTCCCATTGCTGTATCCACTGCACCCCGTAATATGAGTTCAATGGACATAATGAAAAGAAGTGGTGAAATCACACACACTATCATGATGCTAATCTCAAGGGCTTGCCACTTGGTGGTGTAGTTACCAATAGTACCTTTCTGAAAGGAACCCAAAAAATATTTTCCACCACTACATTCAAGAGAGAGATGGGGCGAAATTTCAATGCCTTTTGCATTCTTTTCCTTAGGTATACAAATGCCATCCGCCAGGCATCATTCTTGTTTCCATGCCTGCTGGAGGAGGATGGGAAGTTGCTTGAAGACGTTTGGACAATTCTTATATAACTTGTAGGATATTCCATTTATTCTGGATGCACTACCGGCATGGGATTTTGGAACGAATTCCCAAATTTCCCTCAGCTTTTGTCCACTGTCATTAAACATGAGTTCTGGATCTTTTAGGCCAAGGTCATTCAAAGGAGGGTTTGGAACATCTTTCCAAACTTCAGAATACACCATCCTCAAGTGTTTCTTGAGTTCCTCCTGTGGTACGCCGAGTTTGCTCCTCTTAGTCTCAGTGAACAGCTTTGTAGCAAAAGCATAAGGATTATTGTAAAATGATCTATGAGACAATTGTTTTTTTTTTATTCTACTTTCTTTGGTTCTCAGCTCTAGAAATCATTAAGATCCTTTCTTTACTATCATTAAACAGGTCCTTAAGGCCTGCCCTCTTATGAATCGGCACTTCACAACTCTCGGCTCTTAGTTTACCCCCTTCTGAATCTGTCATCTATTTGCTTACTACTCTTCTTTCCTATCCACTCTTGCAGTTGCCACATCAAACCACTCAAGATAAACCTCATGCACAACTCACCCGAAAGATCTCATCTGCAGGCTAATGGGGCCCTTTAGATAGTTAGCATGTATTAATCAGAGTTCCATGATCAAGATTTGACTAAGCAGTTCTCTCACTGAATTCTAGGCTTGCTTGGAATTTCACTGGGGTGCGGACGTTCAGCAATGGGAACCTGTGGGTACAATTCAGATTCATAATCCCATCATTCAACTTACACTCTTCAATAGGGGAACTGTGTTGCTTGCACCAGTATGCCTTTTAGATAGGTGAACCTTGCAGACTTGAATTTCCTGCCACAATCACACATTGTGTAGGAGAAAGAAAAAAAAAAAGAAAAAAATAAATAAGTGATGATGGAGGAGGTCAAAAAGTGCAGTGTGTTGCTCGCCGGCAGGCCAGCTATTTTTTTTTCTTCTTCAGTCACCTCAAGGAAATGGATTGCGTGACTCTCTTTCTCAGCTGTTACACTGGGCAGTTGTGAAACAGACACCAACCCAGTCGCGACTAATTCGACTTCCTCTTTGTCCATCTGTCAATCTGCACGTCCAGTTCTATTACACACAGTCCACCGAATGACTCCCTAATGCTTGGTGCTACTGGCACCCCACTTTTTATGCTATTCCAAGACGGCCAAAATTTGCATGTGTGCAAATTGTCTTGTTTTGGACAAATTAGGCATGCATAAATTGTGTCTTCAATAGTGGCCATATTTCTTTTTGTCATCCCTTTGCAGGCAAGACACGTTCACGCCTGTTTCAAATTCTGAGGTAAGTCATGTCTTTCATCACATGTTGTAGATTGTTTCAAATCCATGTCCTTATCATTTGAATTGGTCATTTGGGTGATGTATTCTTTGTCCTTGCTACAGATATGCAGACGGCATTTATCACTTGTTGAGCTCATCATATTTGCTTTGTTATCAATGTTAGTTCCTTTTCAAATATCTATATTTTCATTGACACTATTTACATTGTTCTGACTCTTGTCCTCATCAGTATTACTATATTCACGACATTTCAGTCATTGTACACTCCAACTTTCTTCAGATGATATACATTGGAATTTTGAACCAAACCCTTTATTTAGTCCACGGGTGTAGATTATTCTAATTCCACATGCCATGCCTAAACATTGTGAATATTGCAATAAAGCTAAAGACAACACACCAAACAATGTAAATAGTTACAATAATTCATCTCAGAAATATCGACAGTTTTGTAAACAAAAAACATTTTAGTATTTTATCAAAAAATTTATTATTTTCCCTATCATTTGTGACTGCAAAAGGTCAACGTTATATTGCACATTTCATAATTGGATGTCTTGAGAGTTTTCTTGCAATTAGGTCATAGGCTTTGTTATCTGACCAGACCAGTAACACATAAACAGAAGCCTCGAATGATTAATATAGATTTTATTTTTAAATATCTTATTGATTATTCAATAAAAATGTCATTTCATTCCAAAAATATCAAATGTTGAATTTGTTGGTACAGAGCAACATGGCTCATAGCCATGGAAGAGGATTTTAAAGTTAAAAAGATATGGGATCCCATACAGCTAATTTATCATCTCATTTTATGTACTGGCACTCTTGAAAAAGGCATGAACCCCCAAAACCCTTGACACTCATTCCAATACCGTAAAATTTTGTTTTATCATAGAAGGAAAAATCATGATATCATATACAAGCTTCAATCATGGATATACATTTTTGTGACCTTGTGTCAGATTAAATTTTTGTGACCTTGTGTCAGATTAAATTAAGCTAACCTTTTGCAGTCAGTGTAGAGTCCATGAAAATAATATGTAAATACATGCAAATATGTTGTTTAGTTTTTTATAAAAAAAAAACTCAAAAAAACACAGAAACCAAAAAACCTTACTTCCTAGATATTCCAATATCTCCAGGAATTTTTTTAACAAATAACAAGCATCTAATTTACAGGAGCATTTGCCATGAGTAGGGTTAAATGGTTAACCGTAACAAATTATACTTCAAAACTACTATTGGTCCTGACTTAGCATCTCAGTTTTAGTCATTTTCACATTACCATAACGTAGCTTCCCTCTGCCTTTTCTACAATTTCATGGCAATTATTCTGATGAACTTTCCTCCAAAGTACTTAGATTAGCAGCATGGTCTCATTATTTTACAGTTGAAAAGGCAAGATGGAACCAGAAGTTCTATGCTAACAGATTCTTCTTGCTTCTGTGACTTTCTTTCGGCTGGTCTTCAAAAATTTTAATACAATGTCAATCCTTAATTGTTATTTTCTGTCTTCTTAATTACTGTTCTTTTATTGTTCTTTCTCTTTAATAATGTTTTTTTCCCCCCAAATTCTCTCATGCACAGTAGCCTATCAAATACTAATGGCTTCATTGCCTTGCTTAGGGTGAAATGATTAAAAAAAAATAGAGTATCACTTTAATTTTAGCTGTAATAAAGTTAGAATGAAATTATAAGGCGTTTGATGATGAATCATCTCAGATAATTGTGTGTGAGGGTGTGTGTGTCCTAGACCAGTGCTTCTCAAACTATCCCATGTGGCGGACCAGCATTTTTTTCTCAATGTGTAACATACCTGTAATATTTTGTGGTAATATTAATTTATACCGGAAATGATAATGAATAAAAGTTGACTAGTTTTTGTCTTCCATTTATTTTGCAAAAAATAATTCAATATAAAAACATAAAAAGTAATAAAGAAATAAGCAGTTTATTAACACAAAAACAAAAATTATATAACCGTAATCTTTACAAATGATTACTTAGCATGGCCTGGACACTGGCTGCATAACAGTAGCTGATGGTTTGCGTACCAGCACCAGTTCTCGGACCACCACTTTCAGTATCACTGTCCTAGATGACAACGTGAGGGTATATCTTACATAGGAGAGCAATCCAAGTTGATTGACCTAGCATGTGACAGTGAGAGTTGAGTTTCCCTCTTAGTGCCAAAGGTTAATGTTAAGACCAGTTAAAAGACAAGATTCTGAAGGCTAATTTTTAAAATAGACAGGAAGCTTAGAAGCCATATAAACATAAATTATTGTTACAGCCTTCCATATATATTAAAATGAAAGTGTTTGTTAAGGCTTCCCATACCTGCTATGCAAAAATCTGTTGCTTTTGCAAAGGCCTTTCAAACAACGAATATTTGAAAATGAGAAATTGAGAAAGGTGACAGAGGTTAACAAAAAAAAAAGAAACAAATCAAATTCCAAGATTAATCGACCCAACCTACATTGGGAAGGAAACCAGAAAAGACATCAGCTGGAAGAACAAAGAAGGCAAAATCTAATCGGAATAATTCATGGAATATGGTTGATTAATCTGAAATAGTTCCAAACCAATACTGGATTTTCCTACAGATCAATAAATGTTCAACATAACAAAAGAAACCGATATGAGATTTGCTTGTTTAAGTTTTTGGTTTTGTTTTTAATAATTTGATTCAAATATGTACCAACGAAAGGAAAAAATCGTTTTGAAATCTTTGAGAGATTATTTTGTCATTCCTACCAAAATCTTAGAGAATGAAACTTGACAAAAAAAAAAAAATTTAAAAACAAAAATCACTTCCATGCCAAATCAAAAAGAAAAAATTCATTGAAATCAGTGAAAAGGGAAGTGCAGACTAAATTCATTTTGAAGTTCTTGCAGCCAAAAGAACTGTTGAAGCAAATAAATTTGATTTTGAAAATCAAAACAAAACAACATTAGGATTAGTTAATAAAAAACATTACATTTGGGGGGTGGGGGGCATATTCAGTCCAGGTAAAATTTCCTTCCAAATTTAGCATTTTCAGTTTTCATTTTCTCTTATCCGGAATGTACATCTGAAATAATGTATATGAATATTGATATTTTCCATAGCCAATTATATGAACTGTTAGCGATACCTTTTAACAATCTTATAGCAGTTTATTTTCTAATGTTTAAGACTAAACAGTAAAATATCAAATTCATTCAGAGTCAAAGAAACAAAAAACAACTGCTGTCTTTTTGCTGGCATCTTCATACTAAGAATGAATAATTTGAAAATTCTGAAACATGCTTTATGTTTCCTTCTTTTATCAGTAGTTGATGGGGGCCATGATGAGGGCCTTGTGAGAGCTGGATTCTAATAATGTTACCCTGGATAATGCTAGTAACAAAGTGAGAGCTTGCACCTCCCCTTGCGCTGACAAGAACTGGCTTGTATGCTGAACTATGATGACCAGAGTTGATTTCTTGTATTATTACTATAAACACCTTTTTTTTCTGAATGCTCTGTCTGGCAAAGCGCCTTCAACACACTCAAAGCTAGCAGTTGCTTTGTTTACATTTTATGACAATGGTTTGGGATTTCTCTGTTGATGCATATGCATTTTATTGTTGTCATGCAATCATAGCACATACTATATAAAGTAAGAGTACTTTTATTACAATACACTTATTATAATAATGTGAATTAAATTGTTTCAGTAGAAAATATTTGTGTTGTTAGTTACTGTTGTGACCAAGTAATAGTTAAGAAATAACAAAATAAGAGGTTGCAGATAAATAGTGTATTGAACAGTAAATACAACAGAAGTGTGTTACACGACTTGGGAGTGTATGTCGGTTGACCAACGTTCAGTCTATATCACTGTTCCCCTGAGGCTTACTTTTCCTACTAACTTTATAGTAAGTGGAATATTCCATAATAGACTCATTAGAGGGAAGACACTACAACAGTTACTAAGGTAGGGGGTTAGCCCACTGTCAAAAATCTCCTATGATACCAACTTACCATAAAACATAGGATTTAAGGTTCACATTTTAGACCTGGAATATAAGATGACCCCCTACTTTTAGAGGGGACTTTTTAAGGTTAAAAGGTCACCTTATACACCAATATATATGGTAGATGGATCCATTAATGAAAAATAAGAAAAAATTCTATTGGAAATAACTTTTCCAGATTAGCACTTTTTTGACCTTCCTTAAGCTGCAACACTTGTCAGAATAGAAAAACAATCATCATTATCATTTTAGAAGGTGGGGCGGGGGTCCTGTTTATAAAATAGTGATACAGTATATATAATCGATGCCTGTGGTTTACAAAGTTATCAGAAAATTAGCTGTTTGTTTACAAACGTCAAGTTTAAAACTGAGCTTACATCACTGATATCTGCATATGAAAATGGAA
This sequence comes from Acanthosepion pharaonis, assembly GCA_903632075.3. Classification (NCBI taxonomy): domain Eukaryota; kingdom Metazoa; phylum Mollusca; class Cephalopoda; order Sepiida; family Sepiidae; genus Acanthosepion; species Acanthosepion pharaonis. The sequence continues at coordinate 744,887 of CAHIKZ030000559.1, read as the reverse complement.
TGTTTTTATTTTATGAAAAAAAGATTTTTTTTTGAATAATGAGCAAACAGATTGGTGAAATAGTTTTTTTTCATTTTTCTTAATGATAAAAAAACTCTTTTGTCATTAAAGAACAAACAGATGTAGTTATTTTTAAAGTGGTGCAACATTAATTAAGGAACAAAAAATTACATAAATTTACAAAAGCATAAAAAAAAATGTGGATATCAATGATGTAAACACATGTGCAGATAACTGTGTAGGTAACTCTGTAAAAGTCAGAGATTGATTTTTTTTTTATCAAGTTCACTCGAAGCAAGGCAGTAAAGCCACTAAGACACAAAGGCTGTGGAAGAATTAGAAAACAAATGCCACTAAGGAATGAGTAGAAAAGTAGACGGTAGATAGTGACTGACACTGCATTTAAATTCTTGAAGTTGGCTGGAAACCATGAAGCCAGAAGAGAGATCCACAAATGAGAAGTACAAGAAAAATAAACTGTCAGCATAGAACTTATGGTTACACCTAAGCCAGATCAACTGTCAGTCAATGAGACTTTGTTACTAGTCCAATACTTCACTTATATTCATAAAGTCTAGGTATCATAGCAAAGAGCTCATTTGAACAATTACCATGAAATTATTCATAGAAAAGTCATGGGGAAGCAACTTTATTGCAATGGGGAAGTGATTGAAGCTGAGATGCAAGACCAGGACCAATAATATTGCTGATTCTTCTATGGATTTTATCAAAGATTACTAGATATATAAAAGGACAGCAATATCCTAAACATGGGAAAATGATATACTTCAGATATGCAAGACAGATTTTGGAAAGAAAAAATGTCTAGCATGACAGAGTGAATTAACTTTTTTAGCAGCTGACCTAGCAATGATTTAACTCTATATTGATATTATAAACAGAATGCTCTTTCTAAATCAATATTTTTTTATTCTGACAAGTTGCAACCTGAGGATAGTCTAATGAATGTTCATTTACAAAGGTTCTTTCTCTATTTTTTTTTTTTTTTTTTTTTTTTTTACAAGTGGACCATTCTATTTAAGTAGTGTCAAATGGACATTATTCCAGTCTTGATATACAGCTTGAGGTGACAGTGTTGTGATGAAATAAACCAAGAGTCAGTTGCAGAAACACTACAGAAATTTTTTATTTTTGTTTTTTTTTTAAAATTATTTATTTATTTATATTTTTGTTTTGTTTGCTTCAGGATTTAGGAAGAAAGTTCTTTTTTTGGGGGGGAGGGGGAGTAATGGGAAGTAAAAATGACGTTAAAGACAAAGAACAGTGACCTAAGGGTCTGTCTGAGAAAGAGAACTAAGTGATTATCTTGGGTGTATGAGTTTGTCTCACAGGGTGGGTGGGGGAGTATGGCAGAAGTATGATCCAAAGAGAAGAGAGTCTTTTTGGTGTGGAGAAATTTTCATAGAAAAAAGAAAAAAAAAGACTTAAGTAATTAAAAAGATTTATCTATATACAAAGATTGACCCAAGATCAGAGAGACATAGAAAAAGTGTGGCTATATATATATATTAATATACACACACTTTTCACATATATATATATATATATATATAATGTTAGCTCTATCTCTGATATTGAGCGCTTTCTAATAAGTACCACGCATATAATATATAAACTATATATATATATATATATACACACACACACTTTATATATATATATATATATAGCTGCACTAAATAAAAGTAAACACAAAGTTAAACTAGAATACATTCCAAACATTAGCAAGAATGCCAATAATAAACATATGAATAGAAAATGCAAGATAATTTGGTTTAACTCACCTTTTAATAGTAATGTCAAAATCAACATTGATAGAATTTTCCTAAATTTAATCAACAACATTTCAACCATAACCCTTTACTCAACAAAATCTTCAATAAAAACAATATTAAGATTAGCTACAGCTGCACCAAAAACCTTGAGCAACATATGGCACAGCATAATAATCTAACATTAAACAAATACTTAAACAACCTCAATAACAATATTATCACAGAAAAAAGGTGTAATTGTCAAAAACTGTCCAATAAACCATAAATGTATATATAAAGGTGTCATCTACAAGGCGAGCAATAAACATAATGGCAAGAAAAAATTTTGTTTCGATTCCACAGTCAACCATTGGAAAATCATATATTATCACCATAAAATGACTATTAACAATAAGCAATATACAAACACCATGGCACTCTCAAAATTTTACTGGGATATTAAAACAGATGACTATACATCAGTACTAAATTGTAATTTAGTCACCAACACTATACCCTTTTCTGGCTGTTGGTGAGCGATACAACCTGTGTTTACTGGAAAAAAGATTCATCCTCAAAAATATTAATGACTGAAATTTACTTAATAAATGAAATAAACTCATGTTAGCTTGTAATCAGAGAAAGAAAACTATTTTCATTTTGGAGAGATATATTATCCAAATATCACATGCCATTTACATATTTTAGGCTACATACTGATTATTTCTCTTTAAACACTCTATTAATACTTAACAAGTTACCTGGCATTAGAGATTAGAGATGTAGGTGTGTCTTCATATATACATGTGCATATGTTTATATATTTGTATCTTGATTTTCCATGTTTGTCCAATTTTGATGGGTAGTCTTATGTTGTCTCTGTAGTTATTTAGATGATTGAATCATGATGAGTCTGTCATTTGTATCGCTGCATGCTCATATATTCAATCATATTTACGTGTTTGTGTATTATCTCCTGTCCACTAAATCTCTAATAATAACCCTGTCAATTTTGTAGCTATATATTGCACCTTTTACTTCTGCTCAAATTTGAATGGAAAACTTAACATATTAAGAAAAACAATACATGAAAACTTAGACATATTTTCTCCATTTTTTCTTTGAATAATTTTGTAAGTTTCTAACTTGATGCATGGTTATATTTACAGTTTAATATTCATAACTTTTATTTTTTAATTACATAATAAACTAATATTAATTTTAAAGCATTAATAAACTGTATCTATGGTCCATGTTACATCTTACGTAAAAGTATTCCCCCTAGTGGGGGTCATGGTTGGTTTTGAACTCTTTAAAAACTTTTTATTTTATAATCAACATCATCACTTGACAAGATACCAGAAGTGTTGAAACAAAATGGCTATTTTTGTAGTGATGTTATAGCATGTTATAATTTTAAAATAAATATTATTCACTCTACTTTGTATTGAGCACTTTTTTTAAAAATAGTGTTTTTGCTTACTGGAATCTTATTTCATCTATACCAACCTTGTATTTATATATATATATATATATATATGTGTGTGTGTGTATGGTTCAACCCTTCATTCTGAAAATTATTCAACATTAATATAGGAAAGTACTTCTTAAATTTAACAGGAAAACAGTTTAGTAAAAACAATACACTGAAAAATTTTTTTAATAAAATGAACTTGAAAATTATTTACTCATGTGAACAATGTGGAGAAAATTATAAATTCCCACAATAATAATATTATTACAGAATTTAATGCTAATCAATTACAAAAATTACTTCTACCTGTAATTGCAGGGTAAAAACTGAATACCCAGTGGGAGGATTATGTATGACAGAAAACGTGGTGTACGAAGCCATGATCTTCACCAAAGAGAATACAAACCAAAAAAAGATTTATATTGGAAGTCCTGCTGGGAATTGGAAGCAGTGCCTTTATAACCATTGCCATTCCTTCACTAATGAATCCCTTAAACACCAAACAGCACTGTCTAAATACTATTGGGATCTAGTGGAAAATGGCTTCACTCCATGGGTGAAATGGAGAAACTTTAGAGACAGATGTGACCTCTGCATTAAGGAAAAAATTTTAACCAAACATAATGAACCTGAGGAATTACTGAATCACTGCAATGAAATTATCTTTAAATGCAGGCAGAGACATTGTCTCAAAATAACAAACTACATCTAATGTTTGGAGGGCCTGGCCATGAAAACTCTGGAATTTTAAATTATCGACTTGAAATAACACCTTGTATCTCTCTATATAGGTTTAATTGCTTATGTTATACAGTATATGCATATAGATATTTGTATATGGGCATATGTCTGTTGATATATATTTATATAATTGAGTTGACATTTGTAGGTGATTATATGGTATTTATAACTATAAACATATGTATGTGTATGTATGTGGGTATTTATTTCCTTGTATTTGGATGTGTGGATACATACATGCACACACATATATATATATATATATATATATATATATGTGTGTGTGTGTGTGTGTGTGTGTGTATATATATATATATATATATATATGTATATGTATGTTTGTATGTATATATAAATATATAGGTGTGTGTGGGTGTATAACTATTTGTATATGTGGGTGTGCTTATATATACATATATGCAAGAATATATATGGTTAAATGCATTATAACTGATCTAATATTACCATTTCATAATTATGACTACTTTATTCCTCTCATTGGTATCATTATTATTATTATATTTATTCCCCCTCTGTGAGTTTATTATTATTTTATTATTATTACGATATCATAAAAAATAATATTATTACTTTTAAATCTTGTTTCATTTCAAAATGTTTTTCAATATCTCTTTTGATATTACTTTATAATTTTTTCAATTCTATTTATAATTTTTAGTTTATTTTGTACTTTAATTTTAAATTATGAATTTAAGATTTAAAATTTTAATTATAAATTTTTTTACTCCTTAGTTGTTATTAATAATATTAATTCTATTAATATTTTTTGTTTATCTTATATACATATTATATTTTTTCCTATTTTATTTTGTTGATCATTTTTAAATTAATGTCAAACATGAACTGCAAAATATATCAATCTGTGTTTTTTTTTAATTAACCACAATATACCTCTATATATATCAATTTACTCTTCCTTTTCTTCTTTCCCCTCTATTTTCCACCTACCCCTGCTTCTACATTTGTTTTCTTATATCTTTTCTACCTTTTTCTCTTTGTCTTATCTGTGAGATGACTTATTAAATAAGTCAATGTGTGGTCCTTACCCACCTCCCTTACTCTTATGTATTTTAATAAAAATAGATTTAAAATTATTCCTATCTCTTTCTTCCTTCTCTAATTTTGACCATATCTGTCATCCTCCTCGTCGCCCTCTATCACCTTACATCAACTTAAAACTACCCTTCAAAAGTGTATAAGAATAATATGTAAATTTAAAACCATTTTTTATGCTTGGAAATGTGATTTGAGAAACCAGGGAAAAAAAACACCTACCAGGGGAAATAAAAAATAATCAATGGATCCTCAAGGTTGTCTGTTTTCGAATTAAATTAATAGTATATATATATATATATATATATATATATATATATATATATATATATATATTATCTGTCTATTTATGTACCTGTCTATCTATCAATTAAAATATATCTATCAGTTCAAATCCCTCTCTATCTATCTAGATCAATAGAAAATATCAATCTGTTCCAATATATGAATCTATGTATCTATTAAACATTCTGTCACTATCTATCTATATCTGTATCTGACTATCTATTGAAATAGATATCTGTTACAATCAATGTATCTAGGTAGCTATATTTCACTCTCCCTTCACTATCTATCTGTTCAAATGTATCTATCTATATATATATATATATATATACACATACACACACCTGTTCAAATCTATATAGTTATCTATTTATCTGCCTCCCTCTGCTTTGCTGGTTTCTCTATTCCATATCTATCTATTTATCACTGTCTTTTCATCTCTATCATTCTATTTTTCTATCTATCTTTTAATCTACATTTCTATCTATGTATCTATCTGTACATGTATCTACCTATCTTTCTATGTATCATACTGCCTATATGTCAATCTGTGTAGATCTCTATCTGTAAAAATAGAGAGATAAATATCTGTAACAATCTATCTAGGTAGCTAGCTTTATTTCAACCTCCCTTCGCTCTCCCTCACTCATATATATATATATATATAAGTGAACATTAAACTATTAAAATATATCTATCAATTCAAAACCCTCTCTCTTTATCTATCTCTACCAAACTCTATATGCCTATCTATCTATCTAGATATATATGTTCAAATCTATCAAGATAGATAAATATTTGTAACATATACATAGATAGATATCTGTTACAATCTATGTCTCTAAGGAGCTATATTTCACTCTCTCTTCACTATCTATCTTGCTCTGGTTTGACATTGAGCTTTCTGGATTATATCCTCCTGGGGATTATCCATACAGATTACCAAACTTTTCATTACCTATATATATATATATATATATATATATGAGACATGGTGGAGTAATAGATAGCAGCTTAGATTGTGGAATCAGAGAGATGAGTTTGAATTACAGTCAAATCCATTACATTCACTTACATGCTAATACCCTTGGGAAAGGTATGAATCCTCTTCTTCTCCCCCCATGGGTAAATAGCAGAACAGACTGAGATTTTTTAGCCCTGGATGGCAACTGGTCAAGGAGAAGGACAACTCTGAATTCAAAACCTGCAGAGGGTCATTTGGGGACCTTGTGGCATGTCGTGCACCAGGTCTCTGTATTGGGCCCTTCAAAAATTCAAACCTTCACCACCATAATCAAATATGCAGGTGTCAGGCTGTCGGTTCCTAGGAACTGAGTTGCTTGAACTTCATACACCAAAAAAGAAAAAAGTGGGACAGTCCAGTGTGTATATATATATATATATATATATATATATATATATATAATAATAACAACAGTAGGTATCTAGAAAGTCAAAATGGTTACAATTGGAGGAAAAAGAGAGAAAAGGTTAAAGATTGAGTGTAAAGTGAAAAACATGATGAAAAAAAGCCAAATAACCACAACATTCTACATGTATGCACATACACACATATGGGTGCATGGGAATGTGTATGAATGCACACTATGAAAAAAAAAATTGTTCCAATGAAAAAGCATATAAAAAAGAAAAATCAAGTAGTATAAGCAGTCAATTGCTGATATCCCCTGACGAGTGAATGGAGTGATTCCCAGATGGTCTGTCTATGGAACTCTGGAGTTGGGATGCTGAAGGTAACATCAATCAGGTAAGTGACAAACCTTTTACTTGTATTAATTCTATATTAGTAAATATTGGATCTGATAAAATAAAATGTCCATCACATACATAATTATACAAAGAATGTATAAAGGATAGTTTAAATAGAGATAAATATTTATACATTGGAAGACAAATATATTTTAAAAATACAAAAATGTAGAAATGTGTGTGTGTGTGTGTGTGTGTGTGTATATATATATATATATATATATATATATATATATTCTACTCCATGTCCAAATAATGGCAACCTAGAATTTTGCAAGAGGCTAAATTTTATTAATTGTTTCATAGAATCCAATATGCCTTCCTGTTCCATTTCTGTTACCCTTCCAGGCCTGCAAACTGACATTTATTACAAGAGCTTAAACTGATCACCTGCTAGAGTTACAGGCTTTTGTGCATGTGTATCACTTTATTATTGATTATTGTATATGTTCGCATAAACTTTATTATTGTATATGTTGTTAAGAGAATTTATTTTCATGAATGAAACTTCTGAGTTCTATGCCATTTAGATAAATGACTTCAAAGAACTCTTTGATATGGTCAGATGACCTTACAAGTGAATGCCTTTCATCTGGGTATTCCTTGTTTGGTACCAAAATTAAGCGAGTTGGCTGGCAAAGTCAGTTGTTGTAAAAATCTTTTTCAGAGTGGTTGCTTACTAACGTTTGCTGTTTTCTGGGACAAGTAAACTACCACAAAACCCAAGCAACTCCTGACTGAAGTTTCTTTGAAGCATTTTCCTGATTTCTTGCCAGTAAGCCTTTTTTAGCCAATGACCAAATTATTAAAATTCAAATAGAACACTTTCTTTGTTTTATTATTGTTGTGGCCTGTTTACGAGCCAGAAAAGAAAGACACAAATGACAAAGTTAGGTTGAACAAGTGGATTGAAATAACAGATATATTCAAAGCAAGACTATTAGGAATAAGCAGATAGAAGTGTCTATCCAAACGATAAGGTTACACTGTGTCTCGGCTGCCCAACGACTGCTCAACAACTCTTCAATGACTTTCCCTAGGAAGTCTTGCAGTTAGTATTTAAGAGAGGAGGAAGAGTTCACTCTACTGTAGGTGGGTTTACCAAAACAACTATAAAACTTAGTTGGTCTTCGGTCATTCCCTTTACATTTGTTACATACACTTCTATCATATATATATATATTAGGATATTAAAACAAAAACATTAAAAATCACAATACAATTGCGATCATGTTTCAGCACATATCAATGCATCTCCTCAGATGATTGTAAATTACTGGTGAGGGAACGATTCATTTAATTTCAAAAGCAAAATACCTCCTCTTTTTTTGAGAAAAAAATAGGCTCGAGGGCTTTACCATGACTAAGAATCAAATATGATCTATGTTAAATTCAAACTAAGCAAAGAAGAATTTTTTAGAAATGGGTCATGACAGGAAGTTGTCTGTAAACAAATCCTAGACATTAAATTAAAGATTGATACAGAGGATTACGTTATTTCATAAAGTGCATACAAGTCAAACAATCAATTTTCCCAAGAAATGAAAGTGGGGGGAGTAGGGAGGTAATTAACATAATGCTAATTAGTTATATGCTTTGTGAGCTTCCGACATAAAATTTTTGTAGTTGATAAATAGAGTCCTCTTTAAGAAACTAGTAAATAATTTAAACATAAAAAATTATTTGGCAAATTAATATGCAACCATTAAATAAAGATCATCCATATAAGATGTTAATAATATCAACCAATCATTATATGTCAAAAATACTAAATAAATATGAGTACATTCATATAAAATGTTAACAATATTAACAGGAAATTAATACAGAATTATATTAAATCTAAATTAATTTTACAAATAAAAAAATAAGTCATGTAAGGTGCATCACAGTTTATCTACTAATAAGTATAAGAAAAAGCATTATCAAATTCCAAAGTTTAACTAAATTGTAAGGTAAAAGGTAGACTATGTCTACTATTTACAGTTAATTCACTGCTTTGATTTAACAAGGAGTTTTTATCAGAAAATCTGATAATTTCCAATTTTTCATGTAAACACAAAAAACAAGGTTCATAAAAAGATCTACATGGTCTAGCTATTTTTCAAATTTACCATTCCACCTTAGAAGTTTTATTAGAATCTTTTAAATGCCAAAAATATTTAGAAAGCGATGTAATTTTTTAAAAACATAACCCTAAGCAAGGTGGGAGTGCCACTAGCATTCAAGGGGTTACGGAGAGTGAGACCAGGTGCAAAGAGTGGAGTTTGGGGAAAGGATAAAGTGAAAGACAGGTATCAAGATCACAGCATCAGTCAATTGACATTACATTGAATATTTGAAGATTATAGCTATCAGGGAAGCAAGTAAGAGGAACAGAGTTCCACTGTCAGGAAATACGAGATAAGAAGCTGTTGGAGTAGAAGAGATGGCTACATTTAACCGTTTCAACAGCGAAAGGGTGGAATCAAGATGCCAACCTAGTAGCACGCTCAAATTCATACAGTTTGGGAACCAGTGAAAGTAGCTTGTCAGAGCAATTGCCATGAAAATACATGTAGAAAAGGCAGAGGGAAGCCACAGCATGTCTGTGAGAGAGTGACTATAGACAAGATACCAGATCAGGACCTATCACATTGCATATCTATCCTGGATTCTGTTGAGGACCTTGAGATGAACAGCGGGGGCACCAGACTATATATGGCATCAGAATTCAATGCAAGGACGAATGGTTGATTTATAGATTTGAAGGATGAACTCATGAGAAAAACCTTCTGGTATGACAGAACTTTCCTTGCAGTAGCTGAAGCTATTGATTCATTGTAGTCATTCCACCTCAGCTCAGTGGAAAGCCTGAGACTGTGGAGTTGGGCATCAGCCATTCTGATAGGAGGCAGGGAGGGTTCTGCACGGTGGGTAAATGAGAGCAGTTTCATTTTGAAAGCATTAAAGTTACAAGCCATTTCCTGACCAAGTCAACCACAGATTTGAGGTCCTTTTTGAGAACAATAATAGCTAAGTTAGTTTTGTCAGCGATGCCAGATTTACAATTGAGGCAGGAGTAAATAGTAGTATCATGTGCATAGATGTCTACTTGGGAACTGATGACATCAGGAAGATCATTGATGATGATCAGAAACAGAGTAGGACCCAGAATACACCAGCATTCATATGAAAGGAACTGAAGGAGAACCCATTTAGAACAACCTTCATTTCAGGGTTTGACAGGAATGATTGTATTAAGTCAAATAATTGTCCTGTAATGCTGTATCCCTGAAGCTTACAAAGAAGGCTGGCATGCCAAACCCTATCAAATGCTTTAGAGATAGCTAGAGCAACAGCTCGAGCTTCTCCATTATTGTCAAGTGCTTGGTATACAAATTCAGTTATGGCCATTAGCATGTCAGCAGTTGACTGGGCAAAACGGAAACCATATTACTTGACAGAGAGCTGATCATAGGATGCAAGGTGCTTAACCACTTCGGCATTGATTAAGCTTTGAAGACTTTACCAAATAGTAGTAGAAGACTGTTAGATGGGTTAGAATGGTCTCCAGCATTCTTAAAAACAGGGGCAACAGATGAGGTCTTCCAACAGGCTGGAAAGCAAGAGTCAGCATATTTCTTCAGGACCATGGCTGGTATACCGTCCCTGCCACTAGCCTTATGAGAGATGATATTTAGAGATGATGTCCAATACCATTGATGGGGTTAAATACTATTGGTGAAGGACAAGATATGTTGATACCACTTAATCTTAAAAGAATTCTTAGTACTACCAATATAGAATTTTTCAACAGTCAGATTCTCTATTGAAGAAATAGTAATTAGATATATGACACTCTATTGAGCCCTCTTTTAAATTGAATGTTACACACATTGGAATTGGATTCTATTCATTCTCATCTTACCTGGATATATATAAGTGGACATTGATGTCAACATGTCCTGAAAATTGCATTTAGAATGAAAAAAGACAAGTCACTGGATCCAACCAACACTTTTATTCACTGGCCTATGTGTCCTTAAGGACATACTTGACACAAAGAGTTGGGAGTTTAATACTTGGCTATTGCAGTGGTGAACAAAAACTTGGAGAGTTTAGTTAAAGGGAGATAACTGAGATATCTGGAAGAGGCATGGCATGTAGAATAATAACAATTTACTTTGGTTGATTAAATAAAGGGTTCAGTTCAAAATTCTGTTTACCTGAAGAAGGCTGGAGCATACAACAGCCAAAATGTTGTGAATATGGTAACAAAGATGAGGACAACAGTCCAAACAATGTAAATAGTGTAAATTCTTATGGGCCATTTAATGCTGAAATTTAATTTTTTTGTCAACTTTAAAGTAATAAAAATATGATATATGTTATATTGCTTTGAATACATGGTAGATAATACTCAGCTTTTTTCATTTTTTTTTTGTGTGGACATGATTACTAGAGGCAGTGATAGGTGTGTTTTATGTTGTAGTTTTGTTGAAGTTATATTTTTGAAGACAGTTTGATTTTTTTTAAGAAATTCTAGGATATTATATGAATTAATGTCATGGAAGTTCTTTCGCATTGGTTGTTTGGTTGTGCAGTGAACTACTGCAGAATGCAAAGAGGTTCAGGGATGCATGCATTTTTTGCAAGTCTATATAATGCTAAGGAAAATGGCTTACATCCAGGATGAAAATGGATTCAGACATGTTTTTCATATCAACTGTCCCAAAAGGAAAAATGGCAGCTTTGTGGGTCACACATTCAAAACAGAAAGAATCCCAGAGTCAGATACTCTCTCACAAGATTATGTTTTCACATATGTAAATTTTGGCTGTCAAAAAGGATATAAAAAATGCATAATGAGGCAACAAGCAGAACGATTACTACTGTATCAAATGTTTCTGTCAATCGAGTGGTTGACAAAAGGAAATGGATTGCAGGAATTGTTTACAAGCCAGAAGAAACTACAATTTTACAAACTTTTTTTCACTACAGCTTGATTTTGCTTCAACTCTATGGGTTATTTAAAGCCAAAATCTAAATATTTTGAACACATTTTTATGCTTTCAACCACAGACAAAATGTATTTATTGGTCATTTTACCATAAATATATATTGTTGGCCATTTTTCATATAAAAATCTATTGCTGATATTTGTCTTTGTTTGGGGGGGGGGCTCACTATTTGCCCATAGCTGAGACCCTAACAGGTGCTACCACCCCAGGTCATGGTAGGCAACAGCAATTAAGAGGTGGTTTCCTCAAAACCTACAATCTCCTAATCAGAGGCCTTGCTGCCAGATGTTGTTTAATATCAGAATTTATTTTGTTAAGTCAGTGGATTTTTGTTACATTGGATTTATTGTGTCAGACAATTGCTATCGACAAAATCCAAAGAACTTTTTTTGCAAATGAGTTGATCTCGATTTGACGTAGACTGTACAATCACAAAGGCAGACTATTGTCTATTTTGTAAAATTATATCTTATTCAAAAGTCAACAAGGACTTGCTCTTTTGAATCCAACAAATTGCATTCAGAAAAATAACAAAATGATCAAGAAAGAGAAAAAAACAAAAAAAAGTCAGACCAAAAATAATGAAAAGGAACAAGAATAACAAGTGGGGAATCTGGCCACATAAAATACTCAACTCAAATTTGATACTTTGTCTGTATGAATTGAGGGTCAATGAGAAAATATTGTCTTTGATTTTGTACTTGACAAATAAACAAGAAGACAACTAAGATCACAAGAGTCAAAGTTTTGATATCAACTTGCCTAAATGAGTCAAAGATTTGATAACAACTTGCCTAAATGAGTCAAAGATTTGATAACAACTTGCCTAAATGAGTCAAAGATTTGATAACAACTTGCCTAAATGAGTCAAAGTTTTGATAACAACTTGCCTAAATGAGTTCCTATCAAGTTGATGTCAGATTTGTTGCAAAGGCCTAACCAGCCATTAAAAGTAGAACCTTTGGTTTTTTTCAACTTTTTGTTGAAAATAAATCCATTTATTAATTACATAAGTAAATAAATTAACTAAAATATCTTATCTCCTTTCTATGACCATGTCACCTTAACTCTGACCACTTTATGAGAGGGAATTGAAAATTTCTTTTAGATTTGACCAAATATCGATTTTTGAGTAGATATTTTCTTGATCAGGCTAAGAACTTTCCAGATATTTTCCTAATGCAAATACTGAAGATAGCAACACTGCACTAATTTTTTTTTATTACAAATATCTCTGTAATAAAACTATCATGCTGTTCACTTATGATTTAAAATACATACAAGAAATAGTGGCGTCCTACTGGTGTGAACCAATTCTTAAAATTATAAAAGTTTAGTGAACCAGTTGTTGGATTATCTGAAAATAATCTTGTATATTAATAGCCTATACTTAATAGCTACAAATATAATTAATGCCACTGCTGTAAGACGCTGAAGTCTTGAAGTTAAAAATGTGGCAAATCTTCTTGTCATAAATTTGAAAGGTCTTCCATCGGATCTTTGGGACTGCAGCAATTCAATTCAAATGTGGCTAAGAAAGCATAACACAGCTGATGACAGTCGAGCCAAGAAGCATCAGACTTCTGAACAGAAATATGATGAGAACAGAATTTCAATCTTAATAAATAAATGTTTTCTATTGAAATATCAAAATGGTTTAATTCTTTTTGATACTATAAAGTGATTTATTTCCATTCTCAGACTGAAAAGAAAATGAACAAAATAGGTTCCTAAAGATTACCTGCCCTTATAGAACCGGTTCCTGGAAATTAAGAGGTTGACAATCTTTCTGTGACCATGTATTCTTCACTCATTATATGTCTGATCCGCAACCCTAATAACCCTGTTACAAATACTAAAAATAGAAGACTGTCTAATAAAAAGTGGCAAATGCAATTCATTTTACTTTTGATATTTGGCTAAGAAAATCTGTGTAACAAAGTTACCATGACATTTAAATGCTGAATATTTTCATACTTTTCACTTGTAAAATAAAGTTCTTTAAAATTATTTATTTTTGTAATTGCATTTCATAGGTACTTGGTGACAAATAAGATTTGATTGTATTGTAGCAGAAACAAAAAGCAGACAGAGCAGCCAACTGTCTACAGATAACGGTACCTGCCCCTGTTGATCAAAGAGACAATGCTTAGTGTGCTGTCCCTGCAGAAAGATAGGCTCTCCTGCCAAAATACAGCCAGTGCGAACAACAGAATGTTCCAGTGTTTGATTCCAGTGTTACTGAGTTTTCTTGCCTTCTTCATTGACAGATACCCAACCATAAGAAAATCTCTTCAATTGTCAAGTTAGAGAGGATTTTAACATTACTTTAATGATTTGCAATACCTTGGTCAAAAAGCCCACTCGTGTGTGTGTGTGTGTGAAGGTAAGGATAAGTAGAAATAAACTTTTATCAAATATTCAACTTTAGTTTCATTCAGAGAGTTGTATGTTTATACAGTAATGATAGACATTTGAGACATCAGTCTTTTTGATTTGACCTTTCTTGCTTTAATAGTAATAAAGGTCAAATCAGAAAGACTGATGTCCCAAAATTTTGCCAACAAAACAAAGAAAATAGTCTATCAGAAAGGAGAGTTAATCTGACAAGACAAAGAATCTAAAAACAAACAAACAAAAACTGCACAGACTCAACAAATGAGAGGAAATTCAAAGCGTTGTTTTTGCCAGCAATTTTTACTCTGAATGTTATGTAGTTTATCAAATCATCCCAAGAGATCCAGCAATCTGGGCAACAACATTCAAAACTAACAAATATTCATGAAGAATAATTTTACTACTTCAGAAGTGAGGTAAAAGTTTGCAGGAAAATTAGTAATAGACAAAAACTAGTCAGGTATGACGAGCACTTCAGCTAATTTGTCAAAATTGCATCAACCAAATAATGTTTGATTCACAACAATTTCTTGTTCTAACCACCACCAACCTGAAGAAACAGAAGCATTTAAGTTTTGAGTTTTGAATAATTCTTAATAAATAGTCAGTCCACCAAAGTCAAAAACAAGATATTGGATTGTACCATATTGAGGAATGACTTAATATTCATTCAAATGTAGCTTATATTAAAATGGAATTGTGTTGCCACATGACCATGGGGTTAGAAGATTAGTGCTGAAACTGTAAGACCCAGAGTTCAAATGTTATGGTCAATTTGTCAAAAGAGGTGACTTCTTGATAGTATCGGTCGTGAGGGGGATCTATGGAGTATAGTACCAATGGGAAGAGGCTGTAAATCATTCTGTAAGTGATCTCGGATTGCAAAGGAAATATTTGTTGCAGATTACTTCCACATTGCAGAGAATAAATCACTAAGTTCACACTCAATCATCGGGGGTAGAAAGAAATGCCAAAAACTCAATTTGCAGGTACTATCTCACAAATCACAATGCACGTCAGAAAAATAACTCACTCTCTGACGAACGCGGTAGCCAAAATACCTGAATTTTCTCCACAATTCGAGAACACCAACTGCTTTTATCGGCTGAGCATTTTTTCCATTCGTCGACAACTGGGAGAGGACACTCAATTTTTGCATATCAAAATACTTTTATAGTGACTCCTACGATGGACTTGTTTTTTAGTTTAAATATTCTATCTTCAGCATGTCATACAGAATATGTGCCATTTTTGGGGGTAAGTAATTTTCTTTTTAGACACATTTTCCATTGTAGGATACACGTGACATGCTGTCACTTGGTTTTATGAGGTCAGTCGCCGTTCTCTTTGTTATACATTCCACGGGTCATCCAAAGCCTAGCCTTGAAAGTGAAGTTGATTAGATGGAACTGATTGGAATCTGTCATTCATTGTGTATGTTTGAGTTAATCTGACCTTGTCCAAAATGTTTCATTATGCCAGGTTCTACATACTCACCCAGAACCTGTGACTAAGGTTTGCACCTCATAGTTGCAGTATAAACCACAGATTGCCTCTGTAGGTGATGGAGAAACAAAAGTGCCTGAGCAGGCGTCTGCAACAGGGATTACCTAATCACTTTAGCAGATGGACATACTCAGAAATGAGAAGCCAGTCTATTGAGACTTTTCAAGTGAGTGGCAAACAAAGGCTCAGAGAAAATGTACGATGTCAATGTTTCAGTTTTGTCAACTTTTTTTTTTTTTTAATTCTTTTACTGAATCAAAGGAACAGACAAGTTTTTTTCTGAAAATATCAAATTTTTATTCATTTTGGGTTCATTTAAGGAATTCCTTCAAAAGGTCACTAAGGACAGAGTGTTCGTTTCTGCTTGATCAGCTAAAGCATGCTCGACAGAATCCCACATCAAAGACAAATACCTTTGTCTTTCTGAAGCATAACTTTAATCCTGTCTATGAGACGTTTATAACATCTTATCTTGACATTTTTATTTAAGCTTTATTATCCAACAGCCAGAAAAATGGCTGGCTGTCACTAAAAGTATTCACACAAAACAGAGAATGTAGCTCTTTGAGTTGCCTGAGATTCTAAATATTTTCACCATTTAGCAATTGCTGAGATAAGGTTTCATTTGCCATAATCAGTATTTAACCACTGACAAAATTACAATTCTGATTTCAGATTCAAGGCTATGCAAAATATTCTATGAACAGAAAGTAAGGAAGAAAGAATAAAAATAAAAAGAATTTGGTTTTTTTAATTTTTTTTTTCTACATCAAGTGAACATAGATTGTATCAACTGTTACATAATAATTTGTTTTTGTTTCATTGAAATATGAATTAATGTGCATTCTCATAAGAAATTGCAAAGATACAACATGCAATTTCCTCTGATTTACATCAAATTGAATTAACATGCACACCATTTTTTATGCACACCATCATGCAAAATAGCAAAACAGGATTTCTGTAAATCAGGAAGAAATGAAAATCCAATTGTTAATTTTTCCATATAGCATCAAAGAACATTCAGCACTTCACAGAATGAATAATTAATAGATGAGACAACTTTCTTCATTAAGAAGAATATTTAATGAACAAATATGTCCTTTTGTCACCTCCTTGTGAAAAAGAATGCACATCTTTGCAGCCAGTAGAACAATGGAAAACTTCTAAAGGAGAAGAAAAAATTTATTCTTTTCATATTGACATATGTTACATTGCATTGACTAATTCAAGTCACAGGCAAGAAAGACACCCTCCCTTCCCAACCAGCCCAGCAACAAATTTCATTAATATTCCAGTCAGAATCAATCTATTGTCTTTTTCCCCTGCCTCCATATTTTTTTTTCCTTTTCTCCACCTCCACATTTTTTAAAAACATTCCATCTAATTTGTTTTTCTATCAAAAGAAAGATTTTACTGCTCATACAAACATGATGGTATAATTATCAACATGACTAATTATTTTGTTCTTTTGATGGTCAATTAAAATTTCTTTTAAGAGTATATTTCCTTCTTTTTCTATTATTTTCCATTTCCTTTTCCTGAGGCCACACTTGGATGGCATTAAATCAACCAATCAAAAGTGGGTATTAATCCTGGACATCAATTCTTGTAGATCCAGGATTAACTCTAGAATCTTTAAATCCTGTTTGAAGGAAACAAGTCTAAAGTGGTATTAGCACGGTTCCCAGATAAACAACAAAAATGATCATTTGAGTTTTACTTATTAAATTTACCTGCTACCAAAAATCACAAGAATTACATCTCCCAAAATAGAATTCTAAATGTATCCATATTCATCTATATTCTTCAACTGATGAGCATTGTTATATCCAAAAGATGATCAAGTTTTATTATTTTCTATTTTGCCAAATGTCTTTATCTTTGTTGACCTGGATTAAAAAAAAATCACAATCACATCTGAAAACAGAAAATCTAAAAAAAAAAAAAATGACTTTTTTGGGGGGGGGTAGCAGGGAGAGTAAATGTGTATTTGGCAGATGCTAACCAAAGTGAGTTGTTGCACCTTCTTTGGTTAACATTCTTCGCTGGAATGAAGTGGAAAGACTATATTGAATACATCACTAGGTTAATAGCTAAGAAAGTTGGTTCACTGTGTTGTCCTAGACAATTTATCTCTCCAGAATTTATCATATATACCTATAAGTCTACCATTCATCTATGCTTAGCATATTGCTGCCACATATGGTCCGGTGCCCCTGCTGTCTAACTTGAACTCCTTGATAAAATCCAAAGAAGAATCAGCAATATTATTGGTCTTGATCTGACTGCTTGGCTCCACTCACTTTCCCACCACCATAAGGTTGCCTCTTCTTTTCAAGGTAATTGTTTGGATGAGCTCTTCCCTAAAGTATCTAGACTTTTTAAATTTAAGCGCAGTACTAGACTGGTGTCAAGATCTCATCAATTTATAGTTGAGCTGGTGAGATGTAACCATAAATTCTATGCTAACAGTTTCTTTTCTCACACTTCTCACTTGTGGAACTCCTTTCTGGCTCCATGATTTCCAGCTAACTTTAATCTGCAAATTTTAAATGCATTGTCAATCACTATCTACTGTCCTCCTGGTTACTCTTTTCTCTTCCTGCTCATTATTAATGTTTCTGTTTCTAATTCTTCCACACCCTGTAAGCCCCTTGTGTCTTAATGGCTTCACTGCCTTCATGGAGTGATACCAATTAAAGAAAAGAAAAGAAACTTGATCTGACATGATTCATGCTTCACCCCTGCTTCCTTAGTTGCCTTTCTGCATTCTAGTCGGTCAGATCTACATTTGGTGGTAGTTAATATTTTTTATTTCTAATTTTGTGACTTTGAAACTATTGAATATCTTAATGGTCTTTACTTGCTTTATTTACTGATTTATTATGAGACAAACTCTAATATTATTTTTATATGTCTTTATGCTTAGTATTTATATATCTATAATATTATAGTTTTACTTGTTCAATTCAATATGAAGATTTATTCATAAGGTCCACTGCAGAAAATATCAGGTCCTTTAGATTTCAAATAAAAGATTGTGTCCACAAATGATTCAATACCTTTTCCATAATTCATAAAAATCCTACTGCCCCCTTAGAATGCTTGGCCTCTTAAAAATTTGACTTTTTATGACTAATCTTGTCTCAGTATATACAGCATGAGTATACAACCATTTTGAAATCTTTAAAAATTCCAATTGTGTCTAGACCATTAGATGAAAGATTTATTATTGTGCAATGTTTTTGCTTGATACAATTGATGATTTTGTTCACATCTACGTTACATACATTTTCTTTTTTATCCTCAATGTTCTAGGTACTTAATTTTGATTACATCTTTTTCTTAAGGAACTTCAAATTCTGTTTAAATTTCTGGGATCATTATTTATACTACTTACATGTGGACTATTGCCTTCATGTTGTTATCATGTTTAAGTGATTGTGTCCTCCAGGATTCATCAGACATTTGTCAATCCAGGCAACCTACATATTTAGAATATGCGAAAAGAAACACTATTCCATATATAGATGCTCTAGAAAGATGTGAACAAAATCATCAATTGTATCAAGCAAAAACATTGCACAATAATAAATCTTTTATCTAATGGCTTAGACACATTTGGAATTTTTAAAGTTCAACAATAACCATTAGAATGATCAGACAATTCGGATTATAAAATTGCACTGGACTGAAACAGATGTATTAACCTTACATCATCTTGCATTTGAAACCTTACAGGATCCAGTATTAAACAAGATTGTATGTAGATTAAAAAGAAACAAATGGAGTGATTGTTCTGGGGGCAGAAAGATCCTATAAAGAAATAAGGCAGCACAGGTTAACTATAGAGAAGGTCCTTATATGCAATGGAGATGTTTTAATTCCTCCAATAACATTAAGAAATGACGTAATAAAAATGATGTTCATTGTGGAATAAAAGCAACACAAAGACAAGCAGCATTGGTTGCCTGGGAGACGAATAGATACAAAAGTATCCAAAATGTAGGAAAATAAAAAAACTTTTTGCAAACCAAGATTCATTCATGGCCTAAAGAAAAAGAGCCGTGGACTCACATTCATATGGATCATGCACACGTTAAAGATATAGGACTATTTTTAATTCTGGTCAACTCATTCTCTCAATGACCTGAAGTGGTTACAGTTCAGGATAGGAAGATAGCCACATTAAAGCAAATATTGCAAGTAATATTTTCCAGATATGAAATGCCAAAACCTTTAGTCTTTGACAATGCACCAGAATTCTGTGATGAAACTTTGTGTTCATGGTTAAAACAAATTGGATGGCTCCATTATAAAATATCACCATACTGTCCCCAATCAAATGGAATTGTGGAAAGATTGGTGAAGATGGTGAAAATGGTGTTGAAGGCATTTTCCCATCCAGAGACACCATAAATAGTTATCTATTGAGACTTACTGAATTATAGGACTATTACTCATACTGGTAGAATGCAAAGTTATTCTGCATTGATGAGAAAACAAATTAGATCACCTATAACAATCTTATTCAATAAATGAAGGAAATTTAGTACAAAAAAAAAAAAAAAAAAAAAAAAGACAGATTCAAGTCCTGAAAAGGGACGTAATACAGCCATGTAGCAACAAGTGAACAAAAGTTATTGGTTCATTCTGATTAAATAAGTGCTAAAAGTAATGATTAAGAAGTCAAGATGGAAGAGGAGAAGGAACCTGTGGGTGGAGGAGGAAAATATAATTGCTTCTGATGGAGAAATGGAACATTGTACTAAAGAAACTATGGCGGATAGTTTGCACAAATCTGACATGAAATTGGAAGATCAGAATGAAATGAATCCAGACCTAGATCCCCATTAAAGAGAACCAGGTACATTGAAAGAGAACCAGGTACATTGAAAGAGAACCAGGTACACAGAAAGAGATAAGATATTGTACTTTTGTTCAAAGAAGTCACAGATCAATGAAGAGCATAAAACCTCTTTGTTTCCAGGAGGTATATTTGCATTAGCAAAATGGACTTGCCCTATTTTGTATAGGATCCAGCAACTTCTAAATAAGCCAGTCAACACTCAGTAGATGGAGAACTTCTCCACCACAGACTAGAAGAAATCATAACAGAGCCCTTTATTAAATCAATGGGGATCAAGTTTTCTCATTCAGCTTTCTATGAGTAGGGGGAAATAACTCATATCAGTTAATACCAGCCAGGGTTATCCCCCTTCATGTTGCTTGTTTATTTCTTCCATTGAACCAATGTATATGGTTTTTCAGTACTACCAGAGCCAGCGATTTACTGCAAAACTGCCAGGGAACCCAATACATTTAATACGCACAACATTCACATATACAAAATTTTAAAAATTTTGTTATGAAAGATATTAACAAGTAATAGCAACATCCCCAGAATTCTTCAAATTACTTGATGTTCACTTTTGATATGGAAGGCCTTAGCTGCTAAAATGTTCTTAACTCAGAATGAGTATCTTTATCATATTAGCTTTGGTTATTTTAGGGATTGTCAGTCATGATTTCACGTTTATTAAAATTTCATTGCAGTTTGCAGTTACCTTTTGAAAGAATTTTTGATGGATATTTTTCTTTTGCCTTAATTGTAACCATTTTTCATCAGCCTATGGCCAACAAAAATAAAGAATATTTACTGATGGACGGACATTAATAGTCTGGGTAGTTACTATGAAAAGCAATTAAAATCAAAAATGAAGAATGCTTCTATTTCTTCTTTTAAGTAGAAAACTTTAAATAAGCAGATATGATGGGGGATATAATCCAATCACCTTCACAGTCTCTTTCCAGTTTTTCTATTAATCACCGATATATGAGAGGGGGTGCTGAAAATTTTACTCTCCGACCTACTTTCTAAAAATTGATCAAACATCAGATTTTTTTTTTTTTTTTTTTCTGAAGAGTTTCTTGATCATGCCTGAGAACATCCATAATATGATTGCGGATGTCCCTACATGATGAGAAATAAATCGCTGGTGATAATCACAACCTTTCTTTCCTTTTAAGTGACATGGTAATTATCTAAGATTTAATGAACATGTTCACTTTCTGGATTTAACTCCCAAACCAACAGATTCATTATAATCAGCAATAAAATTCTACGAAAAAGGATTTCATTGTGTAACATCAAAAGATATTAATGATCAAGTTTTCCCTGTTGACTTTTGAGGTGGTTTTTGTTTGAAACTTTGAAATGAGTTGCTAATATTCATTTTATTATTTCAATTTGCTTCACTCTGTCTTTTTAAACAATATTTCATCGCAAACATCAGAAGTCCTTTTCTTTAAAAAAATAAAAAAAATTATCTTGAAGAGGATGAAAATCTAAAAATTTTGTTCAGTATTCTTAATTGCACACATCTTTTAATTGTATGTTTAATTAATACGTTATCTGCTGATAAATCCAATTAAAATTTGCAATAAAAGATGAAAGATAATCTTGAAACTTTTTATTTTAACAAAATCATCTGGATACAGAGTACCAGATAATAAGCATGTCCTCTGTTCAATGCTGCAAGGCCGAAATAGAGGAGAACGTTTTGCCAAAGATAATTATAATTCTTAAATAAGGCTATGAAATGAAAGCAAAAATATAAACCTAGACAAAAATTTGGAGGCTGCAACACATCAAATAAATGTTTCTTTATCTCCAATGCATGCACACAAATGAGACTAAGAAGTCTGGGTAGGTGGTTGATGGATGTTGCTCCCTGGCGGAACACAATCTTCCTCACCTCCCCATTCATTTCAGCAAACCATACTGCTATTAACTGATACTTCAATAGGTGGTTAAAAACAGTTGGCAAACCAAAATGTCATGATCAAAGTGCAGAGAAGCAACATTCAACAGCCAAGGATGTTTTATTTGAAAACGTCAGCAATATAAGCAGTTAAAAGATCTTTGTAAGTAATTCACTCAGTTCCTCTCTGCTTTTTGTCAGTGCAGGATCAACCATCGCAAGCTGAAATACATTATCAAATGAATCAGGAAAGATATTAGAGGTGCATTGCCAAGTAATTTCCTTTCAGCAAGGAACAATCTCTTACTTGACCTATTGCCTTGATGGTCAAAGAGTTCCAGCCGCCTTGCTATTTATCCAGAGCTGGGGGCAAAAGTCATGACCTTCTCATCGGTAATGAAAATCACCCTAACTTGGTGATTGAATGCAGTTCATCTATTGTCTGTACCATTAACCACCACCACCACAAAAAATACACCTCCTGACAGTTGGGTAATGGAAACATAAGTGGCCTGCTTATCTGTTGGTTCAGTGATCAAATCATGCCACGGCCCCTTTTTCTGTAAATTGATAACATTCTATGTCAGATCTGGAAATTAAATTTGATTTCCATCAATTTGGAACAAACAGGGATACTTCTACTTTAAATAAACTAAACATACCAAGGGAGCTTGCTAAGTCATGTAGTTAGTATTTTTTACAAATTAATTAGGTTTTTCTGCAAATATTAAAGTTTACTTTAATATAAATAATTAAAGGACACTGCTTTTTAATAATATAAAAAATATTTAATATATCCAAATAAAGAGAACAAACAGACAGATTAAGAATCCACAGTTCTTAGCATTTGCTTTTTTAAAAAAGTGCTCAATACAATGTAGAGCAAAATAATATTATAATATTTTTATTATAAAATATTTTACATCACTACACAAAAATTTCCATGTTTCGGAACTTGAAAACTGTCCCTCACCAGGCAATGCTATATAGCTTATGATGAAAGTGATTTGGGAAATCAGAAAACAATTTGGCAGCTGATTTGGAAGTTAAAAAGAAGGTGGGAAAATCAAAATTCCCAAATTAAAAAAACACAGACTTATGTTTGCTGTGGAGTGTCTAAAGTGTCAATTTATCTAGACATGAATTTATAATCCACCCACTCTCACCTTGTAACCTCATTTTTCATTTTTCTATTTTAGCTTTGATCTGTCTTTTGATTGGTTAATCAAGACATGTCCACAAGCTTCCCCACCTCCTTTTTAACTCTCAAATGAGCTACCGAACTGTTTTCTGATTTCCCAAGTAAATCATTTTCATCATAAGTTATCAAATATTGCCTGATGAGGGACATTTTTAAAGTTCCAAAACATGGAAATTTTTGTGTAGGTAGGATGTAAAATATTATAATAAAAATATTTAATACATAAATATTTAAATGATACCTGATTTTTTTTTCTCAATTTCTTTGATATCACAATATAAGTATTGCTATGTGAGATAGCAAGCTCCTGGTCTAAGGTGTGAATTTTAAATTTAATTTAAAACTTTCTCTTGCCTTAATGAAATTTAAATCTGATTTAATGGTCAGTAGAAGGTTATGAGATGACAAGTGATAGATAAAAAATATTTCTCAAAATTATCAAAACTAAAATTTCTTTGAATTACTGAAGTCATTTTTTAAGTTGATTGTTACCTTAACATTTTACCTGATTCCTTCGACAGCCTTTTTCACATGTACAATACACAAGGAAATAGAGATTTTACAGAAATTAATGTGAACAGAAACTTCTACCAATATACTAACTGGTTTGATCAATTCCCAGCAATGAAAGCCACACAGAGAGAAACTCAAGGAAGTGATGTACATCAACTTATGAAAACGAACGAGTTAGGCTTGTATGAATTTCATTGTGCTATGATTTTATTTACTCAGGGTGATGGCAGGGAAATTGGAAAGTACTAATGGAATCAATAGCCATATCTCGATGACCAAAGGTGAGACTTTAAGTAGGTGAGGGACATTTGCTGGGGTTTAACTGGAAAAGGGTGGGGACTCCACCAGATCTATTTGTCCAAACTACTCTATACATGAATG
>CAHIKZ030000559.1:712500-715000 GCA_903632075.3 Acanthosepion pharaonis | reverse complement strand
AAAGGAACCCGAAAAACCAGGATCACCTATGGGAGTTATTGAAATACAAATGGGAGGGAATTACTGCTGATTTTTGCAATAAATTAATTAGATCATGTGGTCGATGATGCAGAGAAGTCATTGAAAATAAGGGGATGTTTACCAAATATTAAATTTTGTTGATATTTTGTTCACAATCAAGTATTAACAAGATCGTTCCTTAACTTTTGTCTAGTAGCTTATTTCCTTTGTTCCATTTAAACTTTATTTAAAAAAAAAAACTATTATGTAATTTTTGTAACTTTGTATAATATTTATGCATTACACCCTAATCTTTATTCAGTAAAAATTTCATTGCTAATCATGCATTACTTTTAAAGTAATACACATATTTATGTCTTTGTTGTTTCCATTCCTTATATTATGGCTGCTACTGTATATATATATATATATATATATATATATATATATATGGATAAAAATTCAGTCAACCTTTGGAAGGACTTGGCTGAAACGATTAAATGATTTCTAAAGATCCCCAATAAAATGAAAGCTACTTTCATCCAATTTGATATCTTGGATTTTTACCATTCTATTCCAGAGGAACTATTAATTAATAGTCTTAATTTCGCTAAAAGATATACCAAAATAATGGAAAATGATCTGGACATTGTTTTAGCATCAAGAAGATCAATACTTACATACAATGACGCTACTTGGGTGAAGAAGAATAATGAAAGATATACCTGGGGGACATTCGACT
Organism: Acanthosepion pharaonis; assembly: GCA_903632075.3. Lineage (NCBI taxonomy): Eukaryota > Metazoa > Mollusca > Cephalopoda > Sepiida > Sepiidae > Acanthosepion > Acanthosepion pharaonis. The sequence goes on along the minus strand of CAHIKZ030000559.1, from coordinate 714,258 downwards.
CTGCCCAAATTGCAGATTTAGTGGGCATATATATTTTAGACACCTTTAGTAGAGTAGCTAACCTTAACCAAGTTGGAATTTATAGAGATGACGGCTTAATCATTGTCCGTAATAGCAATGGTACCTCGACTTCCAGCTTACATAAGAGGATCATTAGGGCTTTCAAATACCTAGGCCTTAGGATTGAAATATCTTCCAACCTTAAAATAGTCAACTTTTAGATATCACCCTCAACCTCCCTAATGAGTCTTTTAAGCCCTTCCATAAAGTTAATCAGACACCCCCTATACATCAATGTCCACTCTAACCACCTGAAATCTGTAATAGATCCCATCCCCAAAACTGTTAATATGAGAAGAAAATCTTCTAGCCAAAAAATATTTTATAAAAATAAATTTACATACAACCAGGCTCTCAAAAATAGTGGTTTTAAACAGGAGGCTTTCCAACATTGATATAGGAAGTTTCTTCCTGAGGTTAATAGACAAACACTTTCATAATAAATGCCCACTATATAAAATTTTCAATAGGAAGACACTGAAAATTAGTTATTCATGTGTAAGTAATATGGAGAAAATTATAGCTTCCCACAGTTGTAAAATACATAAGAACTACTATAATAGTGAAACTCAATCTAGGAGCCCCACCTGCAATTGTAGGAGTAGAGCTAATTGTCCAATTGGGGGAAAATGTATGTATGAGAATGTAATATATGAAGCTACAATCTTCCCCAAAGAAAATATCAACCAGAAAAAAAGATACATATCCGCTAGTAATTGGAAGCAGCGTCTATACAACCACAGATGCTCTTTTAAATATCGATACCTTAAAAATCAAACTTCCTTATCCAAACACTACTGGGATCTGGTGGATAAAGGACTAACCCCAGCATTTCGAATGGAGATTCTTATCAAGAGCAAGAACCCCTAATAATTTCCATGATCGGTGTGATCTTTGCATTGCGGGAAAAAAATTTATTATTAAAGATAAAAATCAAGATGAGTTGCTGAATCTTCGTAGTGAGATCATTTCCAAATGTAGACATAGAAAACGCTTTAAAACATAAACACGGTTTTATAACGTGTTGTTACCTAGAACTGTTCGATCTTGGATCACTAACATCGGACATGACATTTAAATGGAATGACTTTTATGGTTACCTGTATATATCATTGTCTGTGTTTATGTGATGCACTATATATTTTTTGATCATTTAATTTGTTTTAACAAACTTTATTCATGTGTTGGTATATGTGTATATGGGTATATAGGTAAAAAGTTTTCCTGAATAACTGATATACAAAATCTGATAGTTTTCTGATATTTTTATATACATACATATATATGTAGACTTAAGATTTATATGCGTTAATCACTCCGTGGGTTTTTAATATTGTTAACAATTTCTTACTTTAGCAGTTTTTTAAGTACAAATTAGTCTAATTCTACCCATCTATTTTTATATGTTAAATGTATGTATGGATGGATGTGTGATTTTTTTACCTTTTACCTTTTCATTTATATATATATATATATATATATATATATATATATTTCTCTCACTTAAACCGTCTTCAACTCACCTCACTAAAACTCCTCTCTGTTAAGGTTTAATCCCCCACCTTCTCTCATCTGTTACCCCTCTCTTTAACTCTAACATTCGTCCCACACTCTCATACTTACACTCTCTAAATTCTATTTTTATTTCCGGAGTTGTTTTTTCTGTTTATATATATATATATATATATAGATAGATAG
>CAHIKZ030000559.1:5000-87500 GCA_903632075.3 Acanthosepion pharaonis | reverse complement strand
CTTTCTTCATTAATTGGCCAAAGTTTTTCTAGCATTTGTGGCATTTTTACTATTAAAAATAGCCTGAAAATATTGATTTTTATTTCCAATCTTAAAGAAAATTTATGCCATTTTCTTTTTAAACAAATATGAAACTTATCAGCTAATAAAGTCAAATGTTATTTTGAATAAAGTTTAAACAGATGTCATCTAATGAAAAACAAATTTTTATGCTCAGTCAATAGATCTTAAGAAAATCTTCATTAGTGTCAAAGTTAAGACAAATGATGAGGAGAAAAAAAATGATGAGGAGAAAAAAACCCTAACATTTAAAAGTGAACAGAAAATTAAAAACAAAAAAAGGAAAAATAAGAAAGTATTGCCATAATCCTTAAAAGATGAATTCTTATTCTCAGATTAATTCTTTCCATTATCAATTTCTGGATTTTTCATTTCTTCCCTTTTTTTATGGGTGCTTTTAACCAATTCATTCTTTTGCCATGAAAACAAATTCAGAAGAAATACTGAATGGTGAGAGAATCAACCGATGAAAAGTTGATATAAAAAACAAAATAAAAAAAAATTTAAGAAACTTGAAAAAGAAAGTATTAAAAAGACACCTCAGAGCAAAGAAATATCAAGTTTTTCTTTTTATAAATTATCACAAATCATTAAAAAAAAAAAGAAAAAGAAAAAAAATTAATTAAAAACAATAAAAGAACAAAAAGTAAAACCTAATTTAAGAACAATTCCATGTACAAGAGCATTGTACTGGCAGTAATGCTTATCTTTCTTCCTGACCACAGACAATCCATTAAATTCCAGTGCACAATATAGTATGATGATACTTGAAAAAATAAATTTGAAACTACAATATTCATTTCCCCACTCTGCCCTACAGTGAGAAAAATTGATCTTGTTAATTCATGGCAGTGATGGAGTAGCAGAAAAGTCAATGGACAGTGTGTGTGTGTATATAGACACACACACATATATACATACATGTCTGAAGATCCAGGGAAAAATAAAAGTTTCTGGTGAAATAAATTATTACAAGGGATTTGTTTTTCTTTAAATTAAATTATTCTATTATACATAATTATAAATTATTCTATTATACATAATTATATGCTAGGCCACAAAAATCTCCTGAGCCGACCAAGCATAGAAATATGGGAACCAGTAATAAGGAGTGCCAGAGAAAAGCAATGATAACAAAGTTGCAATATGAACTCTGGTAAAGACATGCAATGATAACAGCAAAAAAATTGCAATATGAGCACTGGTAAAAATGATGCTGAAAACATTAGGTTTATAATACTCAGAAGTTCATACCCAAGGACACATGGCACAGTGGATAAAGGCGTTGGTTAGATCCAGTGACAGACCCAAAAGAAGGTGAGTTCAATTCCTGGTTAAGGCAGTGGAGAACTTTCAGAGGGAAAATTAGCAGGAGATAACTGATAACTGACATCCATCAAACATGGCACGTGGAATTAGAACAGTCTACCCCAGCGATCGAAATAAAGGGTTCAGTTCGAAATTCCACCACCTGAAGAAGGTCGGAGCGTACAACGGCCGAAACGTGACAAATATGGCGACAAAGATGAGGACAATAGTCCGACTAATGTAAATACTATACATAATTATTATACATATTTCTGAGATGAGGTATTATTTACATTATTCAGAATACTGTCCTCATCTTTATCAATATCTCCACTGCCTTAACACCTTTATCCACTGTGCCATGTGTCCTTGAGGGCACATGGCACAGTGGATAAAGGCATTGGTTAGATCCAGTGACAGGACCCAAAGAGTGCGAGTTCAATACCCGGTTAAGACAGTGGAGAACTTGGAGATAACTGATAACTGACATCCATTAAAAACATGGCATGTGGAACTAGAACAGTTTATCCCAGTGAGCGAAATAAAGGGTTAAGTTCGACATTCCAACCACCTGAAGAAGGACGGAGCGTACAATGGCCAAAACGTTGTAATAAATATAGCGACAAAGATGAGGACAATAGTCCGAATTATGTAAATAACATATAAAATTGGTAGCATTCAAAATGGCATTGTGTGTGTATTAGGGGTGAGAGAGAGAGTTACAACAAAGTGCTTAAAAAAAAAAAAAATACAGTTGTTATTTTATTCCCTGCATTTTTGTTACTATGTGAATGAAAGTTCTACCTATGATCACAAAGCTTAGAAAAACATTTCATATCTGTAAACTGATTCAATGCAATTGAGTCAAGACAAATGCTCACTTACTTTACATTTGCATATTTCCTGGTAGAGGCTGGTAACTTTGTTGCCGAGGGTCTTTTCATCCTTGTTACGAAGACTTGATTCTCGTACCTCCAACAACGGAATATGAAGTGCCTGGAAGGAAAAAAAAAAACAAGTTACTTTTATTCTTATAGTCATTTTTTTTTAGATTTTTAATTTTAGAATACTGCAAATTTCTTTGGCTTGCCATATTGCTTTCAGAGTTGCCATCTTAGTAAGGTTTAATTACATCATTAGTGTTAATTATAATTTGTGTTAATTAGTATTAGTAGCAGATAAGCAATTGATGAGGATCTTATGTGAATCAAGTCACCAAAATTTAACTGGTATCAGAAAGTTATCAAACCAAGAACATTGCTGATTCCTCTTTGGATTTTATCAAGAAACTCTAAATACACAGCAGAAGTACCTGACCAGATATGACCACAACATTCCATGCATAGACAAATGATATATTTATAAGGACGTAAAGATAGATTCTGGTGAGAAAAATTGTCTACAGTGAACAAATTTTCCTTGCAGTAGAACTAGCAAATTAATTCAATACAATCTTTCCACTTCATGTCAGCAGAAAACATCAGCTTGAGAAAACGTGCAAAGGATTCACTCTCATGGAGGTTAGTATCAGTGTGACACTATTTAGCTATGGTAATTGGCTAACTAATTAACCATAGAAATTAAAAATGAGAAATACTTAAGGCGAGAAAGAGCTATACCAAAAGATAGACTGAGCAACATTAAAAAGAAGAATTTATTTTATTTACAAAACAAAGATACTTTTTGCAAAAGACAGAAAATCAGTAAGAATGAGCGAGACTGTGATTCTGTCAAATTAATTAATGTCGTGATAAGGGAGTGACATGTCAAACGAAACAGAATTCTAAAAGATAAACAAGCCAGCCGACGTATGCGACCATGGAGGAAATTTGGCTTGGGACCACCCTGGAGAGTGGCCATTGATTATCTTTCAGAGATATCATTTAACTTTAATTCCTGATTCCAGCGAGGGAAGCCATCTGGTCTATGTACAAATCTTGACATGAAAAAAAGAGAGTCAAAAAGGGGATCATTATTATTGCTTATTCAAACTGTTGACGTCAGACACAGTTTCATCGAAAATAGGTATCTGGTGATAAGAGAATTTTAAGACATGAGAAAAATAAAGAATATAATTATCAGGTAAACACGACCACCCAGTTAAAAAGTTGACTAAGTGGATTTGGGATGTGATAAAGAATTAATTGGCAATCTGGGATTTGTAAATGTTTTGGGCCGAAGGAAAAGAAAAAAAGAAAAAAAAAAGGATTTTGTAAACATGAGGGCCAGTCTAGCGACACCCACACTGCCGAGAGATCATTGGCTAACTGGTAGCATAGGTGATAGGCGGAGGTGAATGTATGAGAAAGACGGAAAAGTTGTTAACACCCACTGACGGGATTGGTATGAGATACCAATGTGAGAGAGGAAGAGTCTGGAAGATAACTCTCCTCCAACCCTCCCTCACGGACGAGGGAGAAACGCCTGAAACAGAAAGTGATTAGTCTTCCAAAAATGGGAAGTAATTAATTTTCCTGGCCTAAGAACAAAGAGAATTTTCGTTGGGAATTGGGAATTGTCAAAGAACCCAAACCACGTCAGGCCCCACCTCGGAGTTGGTCAGTGTCCATATAAACAAACGTCTCGAGGTAGCTGAAGAGAGTTTCAGAGAGTTTCGTGGAGTGCCAGGCACAGTCGGAATTACAGAGTCAGAGTGTTGCCTCACAGAAGCTGACCGAAAGATTTCCACGTCCTTTTCAACTTAGTCTTACTACCGAAAGCAAGTTTTTATTGACGAACAACTTAAGATACCATAACTCGCTTAAGAAATGCAAAAAGTAACACGAATCCATAGAAACTGGGAGAGAAACACAATCCTGTATTCAACAGATAGATAAAGTTAATTGTTATTTCTCAACATATTTGAACCTCGTGAGTTTGTTTTATCATTTTTTTTTTTTACTTACACTTGTGCGGTATCACCTTTACCCCAGATTCAGCTTGCACTATGGCCCGACGCCTGATTGATTTCGTCTACCTAAGATCAAAGTCACAACGTGGGTAGGTTAGACTTGAGATCAAAGCAGTTACTTTGGTGACCAAGCGTTGGAGGCAAGCTGAGAATGACAAAGCTGGTATCGAACCGGGAACGAACAGATTGACCGGGACACAGGCTGATGGCAGCAACAAGGAGTCAACCCCAAAACGCTGGTGGAAGAAACCTTACAGCTTCGCGCCGCAACTGGGAGTTGACCATGAGCCGACTGTGCAGCGTCATATATTGTGGACATCACATATTGGTACTGTACTGTGACCGCCAATGGGTGTCACATCAGCCATGTTGATGGAAAGCAAAAAAGTTTAAAAGAGAGCAATTTCATTTTAGAGAAGTTAAAATTAACAAGCTGTTTCTTGCCCTAGTTAACAAGACTGTAGGTCATTTTGAACTTATTGAACTGATCAGATTTACCATTAAGATAGGAGTAAACAGTGGTGCTATCAGTATAGATATCCAATTAAGAAGTGACAACATTGGGAAGATCATGCATGAAAATTAAGAACAATGTAGGTTTAAGAATAGAACTCTGGGGGACATCCGTATGAATGCAAAACGATTTAGAAGAGTGGCCATTCAAGACAACTTTCATTTGATAAAATAGATTGAATCAGTTCAAAAATTTATCCAGAAATACCAAGAGCTTTGTATCTGTGAAGAAGACGAACATGCCAAATGTGTCAAATACCTTTGACGTATCCAAAGCAACAGCCAAGTTTCATTATACTTATCTAAAAGATAAAATCTTTCAGCAGTAATCATTATCACATCAGCAGTTGGCCTACAGAAGCAAAAGCCATATTGCTTATCTGAAAGAAGGCCTCATGAAGTGAGATACTTAACCAATTCCAAGTTAATTAGAGCTGCCAGTACTTTGCCAAAGACAAGTAGAAGGGTAATAATAGGCCAATAGAAGGTTCAGCTGAATTCTTCAAGACTGGAAATACAGAAGTGGATTTCCAACAATCAGGAAACAGCATGGTATTTATTGTAGAATTTAGAAACAACAGGAGCCAGTTCAGGAGCACATTTAAGAACTATTGCAGGGATACCATCAAATTCACACGTTTTGTATATGTATTCACATGTTGATAAATCAAACTTTTACGAATATATCATCTTCACTGGAGACAGGAAACCACAAATAGATAGACAAAGGTCTTGCCACTGTCATGCAATTATAGTTTATAGAAGAGTTCAATTAGATCAGGTATTCTTACAATCTTCCTCTCTCATGTACCATATGTCTTCAGTATATAGACAAGGCTCTTCACAGCTTCCTTTTTTTTGTAATATCTAAATTCTGCATTGCTATGATTGTTCTTGAATAAGATAGTGGAATTTCTCATTACTGGCTCGATTTGAATTAAATGTTGTGTTTTTTTTTTCCTAGATTGGTTGCCAATCAAGATTAGAGAGCCTAGTCTTTGTTATTTAACCCATGGCCAGGGCAAAAGAAAAGAGACAGGTTCTTGACTTTCCTGCTGAATTATGTGACTAAAATGACAAGACTTATCAAATAACTCCTTTTGCTCTAGAGATTAAATCACAGACCCCCTCATAACTTCCAGGAGAATCTTCAAAAAGAAAGCAAATCATTTGCTTTCAATTGTGACCCCAAAAACTTTCACATACAAAGGCATTCAATTCACAGTAATGTCTATCATATCTTTTTTTCTTTAATAAAATTAAATTCTTACCAAAATAATTTGAGCTGGTTGAGGATATTTGATGATTTCTGTTATCAAGTCCAGCAATCTGAAAGAGAATTAATACTCAAAATATCAAAATCTCTTTTGGAATTACATCTAATCTACAGAAAATAAATTTTTCATACCAAAATACAACTCATGAACCAATCAGGATACAAACTATATCAAAAAGCTAAAGAGTTTCTGAGATCATTGCCTGTTCCCCCACTGAACCAATGGTAGACATCTGTACTCTAAAAGCAACATTCCTCTCTAAATTAAAAGATTGGCACTATACAGTATTTTGTTTATTATTATCCTTCTCTATCTTTCAAACAAACTAAGCTTGATCATTGAAGTCAACCTCAGAATTAAACAAGGCAATATAGGAAGCCATCAGTCTCAGGAGACTATGGAGTTGATTAGAATGACTAGCTGATCCTTCTTGTTGATATCTATTAAAAAATGTTCAGGTTTCTTCAATAGCCACTAAAGTTAAGCTGTGGTTTATAATGTAACTATGTTGAGCAGACCTTCATTACAGATTCTAGAAAAGAGGTGCTTGCAATTAAATATGTTGACACTTACCAGAGCATCTTGGCAGAACAAATGGTTAAGTTTTGGACTTCAGCCATATGCACTATGACAATGCTAAAGCTCAGCAAATGCCTGTTAACATCATCCCCACTATGGATGAAATAATGTTTTGTTCACCCTGTCAGCTGGGGTTTCAGAATATGCTGACTGTACCTCTTCAGAGGGATAAGACGATAAACTACATCCGACAGCAAGGCCTCTGATTGGGAGGTTTTGAGAAGTGTGGAACCACCTATTAATTGCTGCTGTTCCTATGTTCACCCTGACTTGGGGTGGTAGCACCTATTAGGGTCCCAGCTTTGAGCAATTAGTTAACCCCCAAACTGAGGTCAAAACACTATGAAAGTGTAGAAATAGATTTTAATACCATCAATACATTTTTGTAAAAAATTATTACCGGCAATAAATTTTTGAAGAAAAAATTATTATCAGCAATCAGTCAGTTATGTGCCATGAGTGATACACACTTAGCTGATCATGTATCTTTCAATACATGACTGACAAGGCAGATTTTTTTTCCCCGCAGTAGGTTGTCATTTCTTTCTACAGTAAACCAGTTTCCACCCAAGGCTATAGAACCCAGTCTGTTCTGCTATTTACCGATAGCTGGTGGGAGAAGAGGAGGATTCATACCTTTCCCAAGGGTATTAGCATGTAAGTGAATGTAATGGATTCGACTAAAATTCGAACTCAGCTCTCCAATTCCACAATCTGAGCTGCTATCCATTACTTCACCATGCCTACCAGCAATACATTTTTGGAAAAAAAATATTAGCAGCAATACACTTTTGAAAAATATTACAAGCAATAAAAATCTTCTCAGCATTAAATAACCCATTGAGGTGTTTAACATCTAAATTAGCCATAACTAGCAGTAGAGCCCGGCGTTGCCCGGGGATGTAACAGTAAGAGATAGATCAAGTATCGACCATCATAAAGACTGAAAAATAAAATTGACAAAGATTATTGTTTAAGGTTGATGGACACGCATGTCTTAATTAGTTTTTTTTTTTTTGTTTTTACAAATTGGTCAAACCCAAACAAAAACATTGTTTTCAATCGTTATGAGTCTACCGATTGAATAGAATTTTATTATAAACAATTGTCTTGTAAATAGAATTTTTAAATCATTCTGAATGTAAAAATAAAGAAAAAAGTGTGCAAGACAATAAGAAACACTACCTGCCAAAAAAATGTGAAGTTTTGTTGAAATCGGTTGAAAAATGTAGGAAATCCGATCCCATATATAAATGAACACACAAACAACCTGGGTTTTATAATAAGTATAACTCGATATGAGCTGTCCCCCTTTCATTCTGGTGACAGAATCGTGTTTTATCATTTTTTTAAATTGATTTTGTGCAAAAACAATTGTGTTTTTCAATTTTTATTATGTCAGAACCACATAAGGTAATTTACACAGTCCTGTGAAGTTTTGTTGAAATCGGTTGAAAAATGTGGGAATCCGATCCAATATATAAACGTACAGACACACACACACACACAATCTGCGTTTTATAATAAGTAAGATCTTGTCATATTTATTTCCGTTAGTTCTTCAATCAGGTTGCCTGATTTTTTTAATATGTGACACATTGATAGTTCCAAGGAGAGATGTTAAAATTTGAGTTATGGCTTTCACCAATTTGTAGGGAGCACAGCCAATACATGATATAGCAATTTTCCAAGCGTATCTTAGATGTGGCACAAGGCCGAATGTATGGGGCACCCAGTGAGGATCAAACTCACTACTCATTCGTAATTGTGCCAGCAAGACAAGCTTGCTAACCATTACACCGCCTTGAGGTACCCCAGCCAATACATGATATATTGCATTGCAAGGACTGCTTTGCGTGTTTTAGTTAGACCATAAAGTTTGAGTATTCTAGGGTGGTAATCTATTAGTTTACACCATGGCTTGTTTTCATAATTAATTTTCTAATTGCTAATTTAAATTTTTGTGCGTCTGTAATTATTTTGTGTTGATCTATTTTCTCATATGTGTCAGTATCGATGAGTAGTAATTTAATTTTTATCATTGTATGTTCTCCTATTCTCACTAGGGTTTTAAGATAGACTTGCAGAATATTATTAATGAAATGAATTTGATTCTCGCTCAATGCTCTACACTTGTAGCCTTGTGCCAGACTAAGCCAATATATTGATATTAAAACATCACAAAAGATTCATAAAGTAACATTTTTTAATACCAAGTTTTGTTAGAAAAAAAAAAAAAAAAAAAAGAAAGAAAAATAGAAGGGAAAAAAAAAAAAAAAAAAGAAATGTAAATATCAGCGTAGGGTGCGATTGGTAAATTGCTGCCATTTTATAATTTTTAAATTTGCACATGGGTGGTGTTTTTTTTTTTTGTCAACTGCACAGTATAGTAGGGTTAGTTGGGCATTATCTGTCAGAAAAAGAGCATCATGGCACAATTCACTCTGCCAGAAATTTGGAAACAGCATGCTGTACTGCTTGGTATTTGTGCCAGAATCTCCAATACAAATATTTCAGAGTTTTTGGGTGTCAATCTGAGGACAGTGCAGAGGAGTCTAATGGTGATTATGAAGATACATCAGCTCAAAAAACTCACTCCAATTGTTCTGGTAACTCCAGCGTTTGTTGGTGAGGACCTCAGACTCAACACAGAGGGCTTCATTAAGTGCCTTGAGAAGGTAGTGCTGTCCTGTGTCAAGAGGGTGGCTACTGGAAGATCCTATGTCTGGCCACAGGACTCTGCATCATGCCACACAAGCAAGAGATCCCAGTCATGGTAGTTTGACAATTTCTGCGACCGCATCATCCATTACATCTAGCCACCTAATTCCCCAGACTGCAAGCCCCTTGATTATTATGTGTAGGGCGCAGTTGAGCAAGAGACCGACACAACCCTTTGTAACACCAAATATGAATTGAAGGCAAGGATTATGGCAACATTCACCAACTTAAACAAGACAGTCCAGAAGAGTAACAGGAGATTCTGAAGTTGTCAGGAGGCCTTGGTTGAAGCCAATGGTAACTTTATTGAATAAATTTATTCTTTAGTATTTCAAGATATTTTTGTGTTATTTTGATAAAGATATCTGTAAAAATTATATGTCAGTATTATTTTTATTTCTTTACATAATTTAGACGACAATTTATCCATCGCACCCTACACACACACACATATATATATTTATATTCAGGTCTTACCTGATCTTCAATGTCAACAACTGCTGCCTCTTATCGCGCTCTGTTTTGTTAATCTTATTCTTGTTCATACTGCGAAAAGCTGACACCAATGCTTCATCTCTTCGAATCATTTCATCATCACTCAAATCTGGTAAATCATCATCTTCCTAATTAGACAAACATATAGAATATCAAAATATAGTCAGTGTTCCAAGCATCTCTATTCTTCTTATTTTTATTCAATTTCAGCCAACATGTTCTTTGGCCTCGTCATTAATGCATGTATTTTTTAGGCTCCTATTTATTGTTTTTTTCCTTTAATGTTCTTTTAGAAAAAAAAAAAAAAAAAAAAACACGAAACCACCAATAATCACCTTGCATCTTTATACTATTGGGTTATTTGTAACAGACTAACCTCTACCCTCCCTTCTACGTTTGACTCAGGAATGAAATGTGCTTGATTAGAAATCAAAACAATGTCAAAATAAAGAAAAGAGAAATAGAAATGAATCCTCATTGGAATATTATTTGTTTCCTTTTTTTCTAAATATTCCTGGCCAATTTGTAAGTGGACATCTTATGGTGTGGAGAAATAAGAGAGTATATTGTTCAGCTGTATTCAGAAAACGTGGAAAACAAAAAGACTTCATTTCAGAACTTTATTCCATCTTTTTTCATCATTAGCCATACAATTTATATTTTGAAAAATATTTAGAATTCAGTTTAGAACGCATGTGAAAAAGTAAACCAGCCAAAGGTGCCTTTCAGAATAAAAGCTAACTCTCTGAATTTCTCTTAATAAAGAATATATGATGGTTGTTTTGGTTGAGAAATCTCAACTTTTGCCAGAGTGTGGGGGGAGGGGGTAATCAAGACAATCCCATTCAGCAAAGTATTATCAGCCGGCTGAATTGGTAAGGAGCAAAAGATTTATGATAACAGATGTCGATATACTAAGATCAGCTTTGGTTATTTTTGAGTACAGTTGGAATCACCATTCCTGCTTGCAGCATGATGTCCACTAATGCCATCTGCAGGACAAACATCCCATCTGCTTTTAAGATGCAGCTAACACAAAAATAGAACAAGTTATACAAGAGAGAGCCATGCAAGATGGAGGAAGAGCAGCAGCAATAAGAAACACCTTACAAATGCCAAGAGGACACACAGAAAAAAAACAATTAGCAACACATACATGAGGGACAAATTTGTTATCCAACCCATCAATAGCAATAGCAAAAATACAAAGTCTTGAAAGAAAACACCCTAAAATACAAAGTCTTGAAAGAAAACACTCTATGGCAGTCACCCAACATGTTATCATAATTAGTAAAGGTCTCATTTTAGTTAACTTAACACACAAAGCATAAATGATGAATAGAAATTATCTATATTGCCTGAAATCAACTCAAATGTAGAAGATGACAAAAACCCACATGCTGCCATTCTAATTAAAGAATAAAAACTCGGAATTAAGCAAAAAGGCACAAATTTGAAAAGAAAGATTTCTGCAAAATATCTGAATTTTTTTTAATACACTGCCAAGGAATATTCATTAATTTTATTGCTCCTTGATCTGCAAAACTCCAAACAATATCAATTAAGTCATAACATCCTCTACTTGAAGGAACTTACTTCATCTGATCCAACCACAGCATCTCCGAGGGCAGCTTTCACTTTTTGTCGAAATTCTTCATCAACTTCCATGCTTTCTTCTTCTTCTTCTTCCTCCTCCTCAGTACTGTCTTCCTCTTCATTCTCCATTTCCTCCTCTTCTCCCTCATCGTCACCACTCTCTACTTCCTCCTCCTCCTCCTCCTCTTCTCTCTCTCCTGATTAAGAAAAGAAAGGAATAAAAGAATTTTGATCTAAATTTTTACTTCCTTCACTGGCCGCAAAAAAAAAAAAAAGTACACAATTTATGATGTAAATATTCAATGCAACTGAAATATTCTATTTTGAAACTAAGTCTTTTTATTGGTGCAAAGTTTTGCATACGTTGTAAGGAAAAGTTTATGCAATGACAACTAATATTCAAAATGTCTACTAACTCATATTAGGCTAGTTTTATTTAGTTTCATTTTCTAAAGGGTAAACATTTATGGAATCATGAAAATAATTAATCTCAGAACTCCAGACTAAACAGGAAGGCTGAAGAAGAAATCAACCAAAATGTGTTGAAAGTGGCAAAAATTAAAATAAAAAATATATAAAATATTGAAAATGCTTCATACCAAATTTTCAGAAAAAGAAAGAAATATAAATTTGGATAGAGGCGGGAGGATAGCTTTTTGATAGGAAAAGGAAAAAAAAAAACTTGTTTAAGAGGTGAATTTAAAACCATCCACCCAATACAATGATTTAACAATAAATGAACACAAAATAATAATCATTTGTTTTTCTTTCATAAATCACATGGATTGATTTTTTTTTTCTATGCAGGAAGAAACTGACAAATAAAGACTGGAATTCTAAACACATTGTTGATTCAAAAAACACAGAAAAATTTGTTGTCCATCCTAAAAGGTGAATATTCGATTATTGTAATTTAAGTAAACATTAAAGAGTCTGTCATTATTAGCATTAAGAGTTTTTTATTATGATTGCTTGAGTATGTATGAATGAAAAAATTCAAACCATTAAAAGTCAAACAATTTGTTTGTTTTTAAAAATTGTTAAAAAAAAAAAAAAAAAAACAGTTTTGAAAAATACATCAAAATAAACTCAATGTAAAATTACCATTGTAGTTAAAAAGAAAAAAAAAACTCACCCTCAAAATACAAGTCTTCATCATCATTAAGGTTTGATGCATTCTTTGTCAAAATCTATCAAAGTGTAAGAAACTGGTTTTAAAAACAATAAACTGAATTTCTGAAATTGAATAAAATCATCTTTTCTAGTGTGAAAATTATAGAAATGCCAATAATTATTATTTTAAAATATTGTAGAAAAAGGAATTTTCAGATTACCAATTTAAATCATGACAAAAAAAAAAAAAAAAAAAAAAAAAAGTAGAGGCCAAAAGTTTTTTTGTTACAAGTCTTGTAAATACCAGCACCATAAACAGTAATTTATTTATATATCAGCCATGGTATAATGGGAAATTTTTTTTTTTTTACCAATGATCAATATTCAAAAATATTTAACAAAAAACAGAATTTCAAATTTACAAAACAAGGATTTAAATGAATGCAACATACTCACTCTTTCAACTACAAGGTAACCAAAAAAGTTCTGTCCGTTTTTTGATTAGTCATTGAATGAAGTTGAAATATATACGAAATGCGTGTAGCAATTGTTTTCAAATTCAGACAGCCGGAAGTAGGAACATCAGACGTTATAAAAAACACACACACCGTGCCCAGCCATCAGTTATAAGCCGGACAGCTGTGAGAAGGATGGAAGTGTCTAGAGATCTCGTTCGGGGCCGTTTGCTTTACGACTTCAAAGTGGGCTTATCAGCAGCTGCATCAAGTTGCTGCATATGTCAAGCATTTGGGGATAGTGCTGTGGATGCATGTACTGCAAGGCATTGGTTTTGAAAATTCAAGTCAGGAGATTTGTCTCTCCATGATGAGCCTTGCAGTGGACGACCACAGGTCTTGAATGACGGAGTCCTGAAGGCGGCCATTGAAGAGGACAGTAGTCTAACGTGTGGTGAACTTGCAAGACAGTTCAACGTTTCCGATGAAACAGTTAGACTTCACCTGCACCGCCTAGGTAAGACGTACAAACTGAGAAAGTGGGTTCCACAAATGCTGTTGGAGGTCCACAAGGAACAACGAGTGGCAGCCTGCGTATCAATGCTTTCTCGCCACCGTACCGCATCCTTATTCAATCGGGTGCTTACCAGTGATGAAAAGTGGGTTCTGTACAAAACAGCAATTGAAACGTGTGCAACAGGCATTGTGCAGAAAGAGCCAGCACTGGCGAATCGCAAAGATGTGCTTTTCCTCCATGACAACGCCAGGCCGCATATCACACGAGTGGTCAGGGATACCATACAGCAACTTGAGTGGGAGACTTTGTGCCATCAACCTTATTCACCTGACCTTGCGCTATCCGATTACCACCTCTTCCACTCCCTTTGTGGGAAATCCTTCACCAATGAAGCAGATTTGCGCAAAGCCCTCATGGACTTCTTTGAAGCAATGGTATTATTGTCACTCCCCATATTTATCACTGTTTCCATAGAAATAAATAAGTATTACTTTTGGAGCATCATTTGTGCATATCTGAACACAAAAAGTCTGACCGGTAAATATCCAGCTATTTTGAATATCATAATTAGTTCAACAGCTTTGATATAAGCAATAAGAGGGAACCTTACTCAACAATTTGAATGTGCAGATCATGTGACCATTGTATTCATTATGACTATGAATCTGTCAATTCTTCACATTTCTGGCAGAGATTCTTCACAAAATATTGCATGAAGCAGGCACACCAGTTTTTCATTTTACCACACACACACACGCACTTGGTTCCCAGGCATTTCCTAAAGCTAAGATCCCCTATTGAAAAAGAGATTTCAAACAATTATGCAATAAGACAGCTAATGGCGATCACTTTAAAAAAAAAAAAAAAAGAGAGAAGAATTTTTACAAACTATACTGAACAGTGGAAGCTATGAAAAGTGGTCAGTGTATGATGTTCCAAGGGGAAAGTAATTTGAAGGGGACAAAGGCACCTTTGCTCTTGGTAAGCTATTTTTCTGCACTTACACATATGTAAGATGTTGATAAGTTCTTGACCTGTGGGTGGGTCTTGTATGTGTCTGACTTTTGGAGTGTGATGGTGGCAGTGTGGCTATCATACAGTGAAAACAGTTTGTGTCATTTCCCCACCCTCCCTACCTATAAGCCCAGATAAAAAGCTAACATTTCAATGGTTGAAACAAATCCTGCTTATTTGAAAAAACTGGAGCAACACAATCTTCCATCTGGTCTTGGGCTGTACTAATTTAAAGTGAGAAAATGATGTAATATCTCTGAAGTACAAGTCAGTCAAAGATAATTTTCTGATAACATTTTTCTTACCTCTGTAATCTGTGTGACATTTTCAAGTGTGATGCGTTCCACGACAGCAGAGAAGATGTTCAGGGCAATTATCCGAGACAATTTAGTTGGGTTGGCCATCATGCCAATGAGAACTTCCATAAGAACTTGGATCCAGTCAGGTTCTGCAGAAAAAGAAAACCAACTCATACCATAGAGAAAAGTAAAAATTACTTCCCGACATATTTATATGTATATGCTCATGCTGAGTATCACCACTTGTATTCAAAACATTTTCTTTTTGCATGGACAACAACATTTTCACAACAGCTAATTTCTTTATCTTTTCAAACCAAAATAGATTTTTTTCTACATTCTCTTCACTAACAAATTTCAAAGTTTAATTTATTTCAATGCAAATTTTTTGGTTTTTTTTTTATTCAGAAACAAAAACTACCCAAATATACGGTAAGAAATTTAGTTGCATGACTTGATTGGCAGTATGATCAAAAGACATTAAAATAGATAATCTGGTCATGTGATTTAAAATAGATAATCTGGTCATGTGATTTAAGTATATTTTACAATTAAATGGTTTCAAATGATGAAAAAGCATAAAAAGCAACCAACTAAATACACTGGTCTGTTCAACCTTCATTCTACATAAATCTTTTTAAAAATAACTCAAACAGAAGTTCAGTACTTGCTATTTTACTTGTAACCATTAAAAAGGAAGCTCATCAACCCATCAATTGTTAATAAATACTAAGGAAAGCATTATGACAGCAAAGGAAATATTGTCAGTAAATACAAAATGTTCATCTTTACTTGGATACCTATACCTATCTGTAACACTACATAATCTTTTTCCACTCCCCTTGCCACAAAAAAACAGGCTATAAACTTATGTACTTTAAAATGTAATTACTCACCATTTTTCCGGGATTTTTTTGTTTTCTTTAGAGCCCGATCACAACAAGACAATGTATCCTATTTAAGTAAAAGAAATATAATGAAATAGGGACAAAAATTTCAAATTTTAGAGTAATGAAAAAAAAAAAAAACTTCTTCATATTCCAATACAATTTTTCTCCAACCAATAGATTTTGATCAAAAAAAAAAAAAAAAAAAAAAATAAAACTCATTTGCAGTTTTAAATGTCAGTTTATCCATTTATGAATTTAAAATCAGGATTAATATCAAGAATTATCAAGAATTTTTTTAAAGGCAATATTTTTTTGACCAAATCCATTGCTTTAAGTATTATATTATTAAAGATTTTTTTTTTTTTTTATTCTTCCTTTCAATACTCCAAAGAGTTAACATAAATCAGAACCATTGATTAATATTTTGAAAAAGTTGAAAAGTAAATGATAAATTTTAGAACATTCCTAAATCCCAAAAACAATGACCCAGGATGAATTGCCTAGATTTTATATCAAAAGTCATGAGATTTAGGAAATAATTGATTGTTTTTTTTAACAGTTTATCATTCTTTTGTCAGTTATTTAAAACCAAAACATATCTTATATTGTAAGAATAATTCTTTCTTCTGAGTGAATATAGCATTAACAATTTTTGGAATATAACAATAATTTTTGCAAGATACAAGTCTTACTATTTACCCCATAGATGGGGGTGGATTCATACTCTTCTCAAGGGTATTTGTGTGTAAGTGAATGTAACAATCCCAACTGGAATTCAGACTCAACTCTCAGATTTTTCATTCTGGAGAGATTTACGAAAATCAAGAGAAAACAGATTCAGAGTAGAGTATTAAAATCATTTTGTTTGTAGGATGAAAGAAAATTAAATAATGGGATTTTCTAATCAAGATTTGATCGCAAGAAACAATAACCTAGAACAGGAGAAGAAGGTGTAGAAGGATTCCTTCAGAGAAAGTAAGGATTATGCCCTATAAAAGGGAATAACCTGAATGTAAACGTCTGATTTAACAGCTCATTCTTATTTTAAGATTTACAAGTACACAAATATGTTGGGAACCAGCTATCAAAGTGATCAATTTAATTGTTGAAAAAGAAACATAAATGAGGAATTCATGGCTCTAGTTATTCCCAAGGCTGACTGTCAAAGGGAATTTTGTCACCCTCAAGTCCCTCCGAGTTGTCCAATGGTCCAATACCTACAGCTGATCAATAAGGTGATCGCTTCAATCCAGGCCTCACCTTATCTCACGTCTTGATTATTTTGATCATAAGGTCGGCCAGGATCAAATAGTCGTCAGGAATCTGTTTGTTGCTTCGATTCCTTCATATTTATTGACATTCACCGAAACCCGGTGTGGGGGCATGACACAGTTGGGGAATTCAATATTTTCCTTACCATTTACAAAGAATCCCTTTCTGCTGTCAGGGGTGTCAGGATTCTCAAAATTAATTACTTCCCAATTTGGGAGATCCCCTTTTTCCATGGGTGGTTGTTGCAGGTATTGATTTGCCCCATACTTCTTCCTTTTCTTATTAGCATCTCCCACTAACACTCCTCTATAGGTGTGGGTAGCTCCTCCACCTTCCTTGGTATCTGCGCCTGCCACCTCGGCCACTCTTTGACCAATTGTTCTCGACTGCCAGGTGTGGCTTAATCCCCAGAACATTTATCAAAAGAATTATCATTTCAAACTTGTTGCCTACGCAAAAAAAAAAAAAAGATTAAAATATCTTCCTCATCAGTCTTATATTTTTGTCCAGAATTAGACACAAGCCAGTTGGTGATTCTTTCACAAGGAACTTTTATTCACAAATTTTTATTATAGATAAATTCTTATCTGGGCCTATCCACCTCTGTTTCTCTGCGACCAGCACTTTTAAAAATGGTCATCAATCAATTGTCAAAAGTTTGCCATATGGCTTTTTCATAAAAGAAAAATATTGCTTTAAGCAATTCTTTTGGTTCCTTGAGAATTAGGCTTTTAGGGAAAAAAATCCTCAATCTTCTCATGGCATATCCATCGTTCTATCCATTAACCCTTTTCTTTATTTATCAGCGTTCTTTCAGTATATCCGTCATTTTATTCATTGGCCTTTTTATTATTCACTAGTGACACATTTTGCTATCAATAAGAGTCCATATTCATGGTTGTGACATTTAGAATAATCTTGAAGTTTTTGCTCATAATATCCAAATAGATTGATTGGTAGGTTTAAAGGCATATCAACTTTCATTAGGTCATTTCATGCCTAATGAAATTTGATTGGGCACCATGGTTTGTGTATTAAATTTAATTTGTAAATAATATTTTAGTGTCATTCAGCTGAAAGTGATTGTCTTCATAAAGGAGTTTATTTAAAGTTAATGATTTTGACATGAAGTTCATTTGGAGATTATTTTATTTTCTTCATTTATTTATTTGTCAAGATTAGTTATTGCTTAAATTTTTGTCTTGGTTTCCTTAAGAAATTTAATTATTTTATTTGGCTCAATCCTGTTGAAGAGTTCATTCATATCGTTTGCCTGATAATACTTTTCACAAACCAAACTTAAATCTAAACATTTTATACATATGCATTCCACTCTATATCATAATAATTTCCAGTGCAGAATTGAAAACATCCAAAAAACTAGTAATAATGAAACATAAAATCTCGGTACTAGATTAAAATATTCCAAGACTCTTCCTCTCCATTACATGTTACTGCCTGAAACTGTGACTCACTTCACAGCAGCTGTAAGAGAAAAGAACAGAATAAGCTATCAATGTAATGTGGGTAGACCTGCACACCAAACATGATCAAATTATTTCCTTCAACTTTCTCCTCCATTATGGCATGCCTATTTAGAATGGAAATTTTTATTTTTCAAGTAATTTTCTCTGAGCAAAATTATTTTGTTCCATCTTCATTCAACTTCCTGCACAACATTTCAGTTGAAAATTTTTACCAGCATGAGTATTCCAGACAGCATTTGTCTTTGGTCCAAAAGAGCACAGATTATAGAGGAAAGACAGAAATAAGATCCTTATACAAGTGGATTGTGGAGACAGAGGTGGTCACTGAGGAAAGCCACATCACAGCTGACTACCTCCACTAGCCCAGGCAATTACCTTTGCTAATGATTAAGGAAATCTCATTTATTTGTGCAGCACTATATTGATGTACCAAATACCTGCAACTATTGTACTGCAGATGTGTCACAGTTCATTTTTCACAACCAACTGTAACAAAGTTTTCAGATTTTATGATGAAATATTTTCATCAATGAATTCCATTGTTTTTTAATTGAGAATTGTTTTCATTTACAATGTGTTTAGCTGATCTCCTGGCTATTTGATTGTAGTAATACTCTTGAATTGTTTGTTTTGTTTTTTTTACTAGTCTTTTTTTCTTTTTAATCATTTCACCCCAACCAAGGTAATAAAGCCACTAAGATCCAAGGGGGTTAGTGAGTGAATATCAGAGAAAAAGAAATGTTATTAAAGAGAGAAAACAATAAAAGAACAGGAATTAAGAATACAGAAAATAAGATTGACATTGATTTTCAAAAATTTAAAAGCAAAGTTAACTGGGAAGCAAGAAGTTGGAAGAGAGCTCCACAAGTGAGAAGTGTAAGAGAAGAAACTTAGCATAGAACTTACATCTTGCCATTTCAACTGTGAAATGAGATCATGTCACCAATATAGTACTGTGCTTAAATTCATAAAGTCTAGGTACCATAGTGGAAATCTCATCAGAACAATTACAATTAAAATATTTATAGAAAAGAAAGAGGGAAGCTACATTATGGCAGTGGGAAAGTGACTGAACCTGAGATGTGAGGTCAGGACCAATAAAATTGCAGATTCTTCTTTGATTTTATAAAGAATCTCTAAATGTATATCAGTAGCACCAGACCAGATGCAGCAGCAATAGTCAATGCAAGAAAGAATGGTAGACTTAAAATATTTAAGAGACACTGGTGAGAAAAATTGTCTAGCATGACACCATGAACTAACTTTCCTAGCAGCAAACCAAGCAATTGATTCAATATAATCTTTCCACTTCATATCATTGGAAAATGGTCGCTTGAGAAGTCACTCTCCTGGAGGTTAGCTTCAACCACACTGATGGAAGGCAAAAAAGGTTCATTAAGATGATTAAAATAGGGTAGTTTTGGTTTGAAAGCATTAGTCCTGACTATTTGTAACAGTATTTTTTGCAAATCTATTCATTTAATCTAATGAGTTTGCTAAAAAGCTCTCGGTCCAACCAAAAAGGAATTTTAAAATAAATTCTAATATTTATTCATTTACTTAGATTTTCAGAAATGGGGTAGGCAGAAAACTTTTCTGCACTCCCAGGTATATTTTATGACAGAAAACTTTTTTTTTTTTAATTATTTTTTTTCCTTCTGACAAAATCAAGAGTAGGAGAGTACAAGGAAACTGATATATCTAAATGTGTTCTATACAATCTTTTATGAGACAACTTACACCATAAGTAGGTAGGTACAAACAAGAATTTAGTTACATACCTCAATGACATCCAAACAGTTCTGAGGGTCACAGAATATCTGCAAAGCCAGGTAAATCAGTAAAAGTTCAAAAGCACTTATATCTTTGCTTGATTCCTGGACATTTTTCTGTTATATCAAAAAAAAAAAAAAAAAAAGACAGTTTTTCATTAGAATATCTGAATTGAGGTGTGGATATACAACATAAGTAACACACTATCAATATTATTATTATTATCATTATTTGTAAATGCTAAATTTCACTAAGATCAATTATTATTAGTAGTAATAGTACCATCAATGGTATGCCACCATGGCTAATGAAGAGGAATGCAGACAAGTCAAGCATTCTTTCCTGCTTATTCCCCTTGTTTTCTTATTAAGGGAAGCAACAGGAATTAGAAGTTAATCAACCTGGAATCATATAATTTAAACTCTCTTCTTTTTATCAAGTTTTGTTCAAATTCCAGCTGAGCTTGTTATTCTTCTTTTTTTAAACTAATACACTTAAGAAAAGCATCAATCCATCTTTTCTCCCCCGACTATCAGTTAAATCACATGAAACCAATCCCATTTATAGTAAACTGGGCTCTTGAGCCTCAGTTGACAGCCAGTTTCTGAATTCAAAACTGGAGAAGATAGTAGTCAAACATTTCTCTATCTTTTCCATAAATTCATAATTTACAGATAATAAAGAAAAGGAAACTGTGGAGAGACAGGTTTTTTTTTTTTTTTTTTTAAAAATTATGAAATCCAATTTGACTGGAAATTTAAATCCAAGTTAAAGCAGTTCTAAGAAAAATTAGACTATTTTTGTCTACCTTCATTATAAGTTATTGGAGGAACACAAAAATACATCATGTCACTATAATGTTCAATCTATAAACTGTTTGTCTCAGTCATTCATTCAATAGATAAACATGATCTGGTGTTATTAAAAAAAATATTCAATTTGACAAAAGTCAAGGATGTATTATTGATAATTCATCATTTGACAATTTGTAAAAAAAGAAAAATCTTCAGTTAAAGGAGTTTTTGTTAAATCTAAAAAATTAGAAAAATGATTTCATTAAACAAATGGATTTCACTTTTATATAATAGATTAGCCAAAAAAATGCAACTATCATATCAGCAGGTTTTATTTTTATTTAACTTTTTACATTAACCAGTAGTTGTCATTTCAAATTAGCATTTTTTGGTGGATCAATTTGGATCCCAAAAATTTGGGATATTTAAAGAATTCTAAAAGAGAAAATAGTTTGTATTTTTTTTATAATTTTTATCAGAAAAAGTTATAAAAAATTATTTTATTTCCATTTTTTCTAAGCATTTAAAAATGCTATTAGGTATTTTTTTTTATTTATAGCAAAGAAAAGCAAAAAATTTGTTTAATTTAAAGTAAGTTCAAATTCTTACTTTTGATTCCAACTTTTGCATCATCTTCTTTGTCTTCAGCAAAGCAGCAATTGTCTAAAATTAATGAATAAATAGAAATTCAGTTCTGTCATATTTGTTTTTCTTTTCAATGAACTAAACTCCAATGGGGAAAACAAATTTTGAGCATTTTAACAAATATTTACTGTTTATATTCAGCGATTTATTTGAAAATTCAAAAAAATGAAAAAAAAAAAAAAAAAAAAAACAAACTTAAAAAATAATATTTTGACATTTATTTTCAATGAAAAGAAAATGAAAATGTAATAACTTAAAAATCCAAAGCATCTCCTAAAATTTTAAAAAGTAGTTCATTTTTAGATATAGATTTTGAAATCATCTTACAAATGTTACAATCTTATAATTTTTACATAAAGCATAATATATTTTTTTTTAAATTAATTTAAATAGTAAAATAAGAATACAGATATTTTTAAAAGATGAATTAAATAGACAAGTTACAATGAAGTGTATATTAATATCGGATCAGTAATACACTGATAAAACTAAAAGACGCACAGGCATTGTAAAAAAAAAAAAAAAAAAGAAGTCGACAAGTGAAATGTACACACAACCCCAATCCATCCTACAAGACAGAATAAAATGTTCACAATTTCTGAACTTTTATAAAAACGAACATTACAACAATTATCCTTGGATATATTTTTATAAACAATAAAAATCATTCATAAAAACTCAAGAAAAACAAACATGTCAATATTTTACCTCTTCATCCAAATCTTTTAATGGTTTCACAGTTTCCTTGTTTTTTATCAGTGACTGAAAAAAAAAAAAAAAAAAGAGAAAGTATTTAAGACAATACAAGTGTCTTGGTAATGTGCAAGATCCATAAGAACATCTCTTTGTAGTAACCAATGAAACAACACAAAAGAAATTCAATTATTCAAAACAACTCTTTTTGTTGTTTAAAGCAAATATAAAAATTAAACCTTTAGTGTAAATAAGTCCAAATCATATATTTAATAGCTGCAGAGACTGAAATATCACAGTTAATATGGAATGTCATCTTGCCTTTCCAACTAAGATCATAAAACTTGCCCAGCATCTTAACAGTGTGATGTGGTCAGTTGATTCAAAACAAGGATCAAAGAAGTATTCTTTAAATTAATCATACCTTTTGAAGACAATATCAAATGGACAAATCAACATAATCCAGAAAAAGGTGTATCAAAGTCAAATACCAAAGTTTTATTGTCAGCTCTGTCTTAGAATACTTGATCAAACTTGAATTATTGTCAACAAGATTAAAAATCTCTCAGATGAAGGCAATGGCTACCCCACATGGAATTGGTAACAACATGATGTACTGCTGGAGCACCCACAGTTATAAGGTTTCAGCCCCAAATTCATGAGGGTTTTGTCGGAGACAAGCCTACTTTTTTTCACAAGAGTAATTGGATGAATTTATTTAAGCCTTTCAATTTAAAAATCAAAAAAACAAATTAACCTACCTTGGCAATAGCAGCAAAAACAACAACAAAAAATCTGTTACAATCATTTTCCATTGTAACCAGGAAGTCATTATTTTTTCTTAGAATTGTTTAATAATTCTTTTAGGAAATTAGTGGAAATAAATGGAACAAAGTAAACAAAGAACAAAACTGATAAATAAATTTTTACCTCAACATAAGAAAAGAGTTGATGAGCAGTTAACATATTGGCATCTTTCTTGGTTTTAGCTGAAAGACAAAAAGAAAATAAACTAACATCTAAGAATCAATTTGCACATGCACGTAATTTAGTGGCATTTTTAGAAATACTCAATTTTTAACCCACTTTTGTGGATGATAATCCAATTTTATTAAAACCATTTCAGGAATATTTGATTACTTTTAAGAATTGCACAACTAAGCATATAGCTGAAGAACATACATTGCAAAGGAGGCTGTCATCTCAGAACCTCATAAAATGGTAGCAGTGATTATTAGTCCAGGATTCTGATGCTCAAGAAGGTAAAGACAACTATGAGAAACTCCAATAAACCAAATGATTTTGTCAGTGTGTATGCTTGATTTATTCAATAAAGAGCCAGATTGTTCTAGTTCCATGTGCCATGCCTCTTCCAGATGTCTCAATTATCTTCCTTAAACTCATCTCCCCAAGTTTTTGCTGACCACTGCAGTAGCCAAGTATTGAACTTAAACTTTTGAGGCCAAGTCACTGGATCCAACCTATGCTTTTATCCTCTGTGCCATGTTTCCTCGGGGACCCAAATAGTTGTGAGTTCAATATCTGGTGTGAACCAAGAGAGTTGAGTTAGGAGGAGATAACCGAGACATCTGAAAGAGGCATGGCACATGGAAATAGAATAATATGCCCTAGTGGATGAAATAAAGAGTTCAGCTCAAAATTCCAATCACGTGAGGAAGAAGGCCAGAGCGTACAATAGCCAAAATGTCATGAATATGACAAAGATGAGGACAACAGTTCAAACAATGTAAATAATTACAATACCCCATCTCAGAAATATAGAGAGAAACTATGAGTTTATTGAGATTTTTTTGAAAGAAGAAATGATTTGCTTACATGTCTTTTGAGTAATAACCTTGAAGAAACATTTGGTAAACATATTCTGGCAGAATTGCACCAATTGAACAGGAAAAGCAGCACCAATTTCTTCACACTGCAATTAGAAATAAATTTCAAAATTTAATTTTCAGGTAGAAAACCATAAAAAATTTTGTTAATTAAAATGAAGACACAGAAAATTAATTTTTTTGTTTATTCTACTTCCTTAGCTATAGTGTTTCCTACAATTCCTAAATAATGAATCTATTCTCATTAAGATATCCTGTCATTGAATCAAATAATTCTAAGCTAGAATCAGTTAAGCCTTAGGACTAACAAACATAAATAATAATAATAATAACAACAACAATAATCAGGAAGTAATTGAGAAAATCATGGGAGGAGAGAGGAATAGTGATAGTAAAGGAGGAGGAGCAAAAGTAGGAGGTAAGAAATCCAGAGGAAAAGAAACACACACACACACACACACACAGAGAGGCGGAAGGATAGCAATTGGAGAAAAGAAAAGTCAGACTTGATGCCAGGATCTGAAGAGCAAAAAATTGAAGAGCAGGTATAGAAAGAATGAAAGAGATAAAAACATGCAATACATTAAAATTCTTTATAAAGAGAAATTTGATGATCAAGTAAAAAAATATTTAATCATTTCCTATTTTTTGAAACTAAATCATGTTTGTATAACTTTAAGATAAAAACATGATTAAGATAAAAACATGACTAAGAGAGAGAATGAGAAGATACAGGTAAAAGATGAGAGAAGAGCAGAGGCATGAGATAATGGATAATCCTCCTTATCTACACCTGTAGAATTTCCATAGGTCCAATTAGTGGGATAAGGGAGAGAATGCAAAAACACAGGCAAAGGATGAGACAAGAGGAGAGACATAAGATAATGTATAAATTTTGTTGTCAACACACACACACACACACAGAATTTGCATGATTTCATTATTTCACATATTCAGAAATCATCTTCATGGTTCTTAAACACAATATTTTGGATAATATAGTCTTTGATTTTCTTCATGATGCATCCAGGTCTTCAATAAAAAAACAAAAATATCTCACTTAATACTTTTCCCTTTCTTCTTCACATTTCCTCAATATCAGAGTCACTCAATGACTGAATATTAAGCATCTCTTATAGACATTTATACAAACTGGCCTAAAAGAAAACATTAAAACTATTTTATGTCCAAAATATTGCACAAAATAAAAAAAAACCTTTGGAAATTCAGAACTTACATGAGGTAATATATCCGATGGTTTCAACAATGTAAAGTAGGCATGTCGGAACACAAACTGCAAAACGGCACCCTGCCACTTGACCATTTCTGTAACATTTCCAGGATGATGCAACAAATGAAAAAGTTGACCAACTGCCCATTTTCGCAAAAATAGGTTCTCACCATCTACCTTGATCCTAAAATAGCACAAATAATATGAAATATTATTTATACATGTAAAATAAATGCTGTTTTTTATAAAACACAAGCCTTTGATATTTCAATGCCTACAGCAATGTAACCTAATTTCTGATAGAATTTTTACAGAATAAATTTAATAAAGTTAACTTTCTAAAATAGATAACAATAAAAGTATGAAAATAAACAAATATACAATACTAGCAGTAGAGCCCGGTGTTGCCCAGGGATGTAACAGTAAGAGATAGATCAAGTATCGACCATCATAAAGACTGAAAAATAAAATTGACAAAGATTATTGTTTAAGGTTGACGGACACGCATGTCTTAATTAGTTTCATTTTTTTTTTTTTTTTACGAATTGGTCAAACCCAAACTCAAACAAAAACTTTGTTTTCAATCGTTATGAGTCTACCAATTGAATAGAATTTTATTATAAACAATTGTCTTGTAAATGGAATTTTTAAAGCATTCTGAATGTAAAAATAAAGAAAAAAGTGTGCAAGACAATAAGAAACACTACCTGCCAAAAAAAAAAAAGTGAAGTTTTGCTGAAATCGGTTGAAAAATGTAGGAAATCCTATCCAATATATAAACGAACAGACACACACACACAACCTGGGTTTTATAATAAGTATGATCACACAGTGATATAGCAAGTGATATTTGATCAGCTCCAAAAGAGACAACACTGATCAATATCATCTTGTTAAATCTCAGTACTTTTTAATATGTTATTGCCTACATATAAAATTTACTCAGGGATCTCACAGATCTGTATAAAAAAAAATTCAATGACTTTTCCAGGACTATGTTAACTATTTCCAAGGACTGAAACTGGTGCACACACAAAGTGAATGGCCATCAATTTCCAAAACACAAACTTTGTGTTTCATCTTTTAATAATTTACAACTGATTCCAATAATTCATATCGTATGGATCAGTTGAAAGCAGTGATGAAATCAAAGACCTGGTTATGTAGCATTCTACACAAGTTTCTACTACACCTGAAAATTTTGAATGACACAATTTAATTATTACTGCTATATATTTCCACTCTCTAAACAACTCATGGTTTGTGAATGTCACAAAAATTCTTAACTGCTGCACATTTCCTGTGAAGTATAATGGCTTTAATGAACAGAACCACAAATAGAAATTTTCACAAAAAAGTTTACACATTTTAGCTAGACCTACTAATGGCTTTTACTGCACATGGCATAGAACACAATGATGTTAACATTTTTTCAGTTCATCTAGTTTAGCATTCAGCTCCTCTTCCAGTTTGGATATCTCAATGGATTTGTCCTTTGCAGATCTTCACATGGCATTGGTCTTTGCAATAAGTGTGAAGTTCAGCTTTCTTCGCATAGCTGTCAGCTGACTTGAGCAAATCTTGTGTGCAACTTTCAAGCTTGTGCTTTTTGGCCTTCAGTTCTTCAATTTCCCTAAGAATGGATTTCCATTTTTGCCCAGCTGCTTCTTCCTGCCTTTTTTCTTCTCAGCCTCAATTTATTGGTCGTATACTGTTCTAGCATTGGAAGCACTGCAGAGAAGAACTTCCCCAGCACCTCAAACTGAGGCCAAATAGTCTGTGATAATGTGCTGTTTCATATTGTCAGTGGAAATTTCCTTATTGACTGAGAAGCCTCTCTTCACGGAGTCTTTTACACAGTTTTTGATATTCTTTGTTGCTAGAACAAAGTGTGCAGGATGGTCTTCATTCTTGCTGAAATTCTTGAAAGCAATATTTCCAGCAGCCTCCTCCTCAAACTCTTTGTACTAACTGATGATGTCATCACAATCTGACTTGCATACTTGTTTTCTGTCCATAATGTGGGAAAAACATCTTTTTGGAATGTCTTCTATGTCAGATTTTTTTTTCAGAAATGGATCCAGAGTTCAGCCATGCAAATGACCTTACAAGATGCAAACAGATCTTTTGTTGATACATTTCCTTTTTGGATAAATTTTGCATAGCTCTATTTGGCAGAATTTCACACTCAATCTTTGCAGCATGTTTGGGTTTGACAAAATTCTTACAAATTCAGTTTGGAAAACAAAATTATCTTTTTAATGAACTTCAAAAATATCATATTTGCAAAAAAGAGGAAGCAATGGTTTATCACTGATATTTTATCAGAAACGGTTCAATGTCTTTCAAAACAGACACAAAAATCTGCAGTTTCTCTGGAAATAAAACGTCATTCATGTGTGACACCATTGCAGAGAAGGGCTTGGTCTAGGAACATTTTTCTGGGGTTTTTTTTGTTAAATTCACAAATTTGAAGACATCTGGCCAAATGTCTAGGAGTCGTTCATATATTTGTACATTTTCTAGCTATCTATGGCAGAAATACAAAAGGGACAGGGTTACCAGATTAAAATTTTAATATATAAAGCCAAGCAATAAAAGTAGATACCTCCACTTTTCTTTTTACTGAAAAAACTGCATGGTATGATGAAAAAAGACCAAAAAGTTTTATCGGCAAAATGTTTTATGTTGTTATTAAGAGGAACGACTAAAGTATTTCTTTTATTATTTTATTAAATTTTTTAATTCTTTCTAGCATGTTTGAAATTTTGGTTACAATTTTTTTTGTGTGTGTTAGCAGTCTATGTAATGTTTATGATTAGTGTTTTAGTGCTTTTTTTTTCCAGGACTTGTTCACAAACAAACCCAGAAGTCACCCTTCAAGTGGACTTGCAGGCTATCTCTAGCAGTTGGCTTTTTACTTTCAGCATCCTATGTATGTAAAATTTATAAAAGAATTTAGAAATAATAAAATTATTTTATCTTTATTCAACACCTTAATTAAGTATAATCTTTCTTTCTGCACACAACTAATCTCCGTAGTTTGTTTACATTTATTTAGCACACAATTTTTATTTTCTTTTAAAATCATCATTCTTTATGATCTCTTCACAAAAAGTCACTCTTAAAAGACATTAGGGAACCCAAACTATGTAATAATTCAAAGACATCACAGTCAGCATTGCTAGAAATAAATAAATAAAAATAAGTGACCAACATACTGTGCCATGCTTAAGTTTTAATTAGACAATTGCAATTGCGATGAAAAGTTAAACAATTAATAAAGAATTGTTTTTTTAAACCTTTCACTCTGTTCAATATTTAAATTTAACTTTAAATGAATCATTTAATTTTCTTAACCGCATGTAATAACAGTAATTACTACCGGTTACGTCAGGTTGTTTATGATTTTCCGAGATCAGAAAACAGAGGGTTCGGCATACGTACACTGCACTTTATTTACGTAGATGAACAAAAGCATTTTTGAATTTTTTGTTTTAGAAAATCTTGGTAAATTTTTTTTTTTTTTTTTTTTTTTTTTTTTTTTTACATATGTTACCGCCCCTCTCCTTTACTTAATTTCATAAAATTTCAAGAAATTAAATTTTCATTGCAAAATTGTTTTTATTAATAGCAAGATTCCTTGGAGAATTTAAATCAATTTTTTTTTTTTAAACTACTACTCATTTCCTGAAAATCTGCTCAGAATCGTAAAATAAAAAATGCAATAAAAATGACATTATTTAATTAGAAAAGTTTTTAATTGCTTTTATAAATAAGATTTATCAAGGATACTATTGTATTAAGAAAAAATTTTTTTTCAATTAATAATGAGTTTTTACAAGAATTAAGAATTGTTTTCATTTTCTTTTTAATTTATACCAATTTATCATCAAAATTTTTTTTAAATCTTAAAATTCTACATTAATTTCAACTAATTAGGTCATATTGTGAAAACTATACTTACTAATCCAAAATTAAAACATTTAATACAAATCATTTTGCCCAAAGATTTTTAAAATTATTAAAAATTTTTTTTTATGCATATAAAAAAATGAACATGCCCATTTTTGAAATAATGGTTGACCATACACAACGTTATCAGAAAATAAGAACAATGACTATAGTACATTAAAAGTCAATATTCCTAAAATTAGATTACGGAGAATATTTTCCAACTTTTTTTGAGACTACAGAGTACTTAAAAATTATATAAAAAAAAAAAAAAAAAAGGGCACTCATGTCATTTTCTTAAATTATGTTTTACAAATAAAGTCTCCATAGAACAAAATCCATCTGTCATCATCTCATCAATTATGTAAAACATGATAATGTGGTTTTTTTTTTTGGTTTTTTTTTCAAAGACCCATTTTCTATTCTATCATCCTTCCTGACTACATCTTGAGTCAAATTTGTTACTTTTGGCAACAATTTAGACAAATGTAATTTACACAAAGATACACATTGACCTAGAACACAATTTTTTTTTTAGCATGAACGAGCTGACTAGAGATCAAAAGGAATTTTTACTTTTAAAATTGACATGTGATAAAATTTTTTCAATTGTTCAAATTTTAAAAAAAACACTGATAATTTTTTCAAGATCCTACTAAAATGTATTTTATTGCTGTAAAATAATTTATCATTTTCCTTTCAACTACAAATTCAATGAATGTGAATTAATTTATATTTGACATCTGACATCTTTTATTTTTGCTTTTCTCCTTTTCTTGATGAGTGAGGGTAGCAGCTAAAAGACACACTTTCATATTTTTCTCCCTTTCTTTCTCGTCACCTAGACGAGAAAATACAGAAGTAACTACAAGGTCATGAACTTATTCTAATCAAGGAAACAAACCACTGTTTGCAATAATTGCCAAATATTGCTGACAACTAAAAAAAACAAAAAAAAAATTTTCTTAAGGAAATTTTAGTTTGTAAAAGATAGATTGTGGGATTTGACATTTTTGACTTTCATGAATTGAGAAAAAGGATGTATGGACAGCCCAATTTAGAAAATTCCATGACTTTTTCAGGAGCTTTTGTGCTATTTCCATTCTTCCAGGATTTTTCAAGCCCTGGAAAAGACCCTGTCAATTTACTCATACTTTTCAAAGTCTCCAGGACCTTTACAAACCATGTTTACTGCCCACACACATTAATAATATGGCAATATTTATCCCATTCCTTTTGTGTTCAAAATTGCCTATCAAGCTCATCTCTCTATTTCTGCTATGTCATAATCATACAATAGCACAGAATTTTTTTTAACAACGTATATAGAACACTAATCAAGGTTGGATTATCAGTGTCAAATCTTTTTTACATTTAAAAGTGATATATTTCAGATATTCTTAGTGGCTAAAAATTAAATGATTCTATAAAAGTAAATATTTACTTTAAAAAAAAATGTTTAAATTCAGAATAAAGTGTGTATAAAGATGAAAAATTAGTGAACCTTCACAGACAGTGAAACAGTTGAATATTCATGGAAGATGAAATCAGTAAATTAAGTTCAAATTCAAATTGTGACTGCACATGATCACTTGCCAATAGCATTCATGAAAAAGGCATGAATCAATTTCTCCCTGCTATTTACTCAAAAATCGATGTCTTAAAGGTTTTATCACTGGTATACCCTTGTAGTTGATGCAAAAAAGTGCACTCACTGTAAGGATTCTTTACCTGTTACTGTTATTTCATTAGATACTGCCTTGTTTACAATTACCATATTGGAACATTAACAGACATTCCTGTAGACATCTTGTTTCCACACATGACACAACACTTTAATGCTACATAGCATTGAGACGGCTACGATAATTCATTTTGTGTGTGTGTGTGTGTGCATGCTTTATTGTAAAAGAAGTACAGAAAAGTGTGCTGAAAAGTTCTCATCTCATCCCATTTCCCAAAATCTAACCAAATATCATATTCCACCACTAAAGTTAGTGTTAAAACCAGCATAATTTTACTGACAACTAAAGAAACATTTTAGCTTGTTAAAAAAAAAAAAAAAAAAAAAAAAAGATTTCTAGTATTTGGCATTTTGACTTTCATGAATTGAGAAAAAGGATGGGTGGGCAGCCAAATTTAGAAAATTCTAAGACTTTTCAAGGAGCTTTTGGAGTATTGGTGTTTTTTCTCAGGTATTTTCAAGCCCCAGAAAATGCTCTGCCAATTTTCCAGGACTTTTCAAGAACACTGGGGAACATGCGACTATGTAAACAACCTCCTACAATCCTAAATATGTTTCAGTTTTAAATAACCAAGAAAGGGTTGATAAACTGTAAAAAAAATAAAAATAAATAAATAATAAAAATCAATCCTCTTTCTGGTCCTCATTCATATTTAAACAGCTTTGACCATTAAACCCTTGGAATTTAAAATAATGATTCAGTCCAGCAGAGAAGAGAAATTGACATTACACTGTCCTTATTTTATGATCACAAAACAAAAAAAAAAAAAAAAATGCAATCAATATTTATTAACTTACCCAAATAAAGTTTTACCCTTTACAGTTGACATAATTTCTTTGCCAAATAATTCTACAGATCCAGCAGTTAGCTTTAAAGAAATCAAACAATGCAACAATCAGACATTATTTTTCATTTGTTCTTTTGGAAAAAAAATAGTTTGAATAGAGACAGAAAAATTCAAGTAAATAAAATAAAATTAGTAAAAATATTTCTTACTCAAACATGTAAATAAATTAACATTTTTAATTATAAACATTAACCTAATCCAACCAAAATGGCAGAGGACATCATTCTAGATAAAGAGGTTTAATTTGCAAACATTACTAATTTAACAAACACTTTTCTGTTTTAATACCAAATGGTTCTACTGACTGAGAATTTCAATTTTTAACCTGACAATGTTACATGAAGAAAGGTACATTATGGATTTTGTGACAGTGACAAAAACAATGTGGAAGTTCAATATTGAACTTACATGTGGCAATATGGCAGAAAGAAAGAGGCCAAGTTCAGCATTGAATGTTTTGATAATAGACACAGGAGTCAGCAGAGACTGAAGCAAAGATAGATGGAGATCATCATCTTTGACACTTTCCAGTAAAGTCTCAAGGCTATCAATCTGAAAGAAACAAACATTTTCTGATTAATTAAACGAGAACACATACATAAACATTAGATTCAATGTAACATTTTTAGAGAAAGGAACTTTATTCAGTACACAGAAGTACAGCTCCTGTTCAGTCTTGTCCTGTTTAGTCAAGATCAATTGCCCATTCGTATGCATAATGTAGTTTAGAGAAACTGTCATAGGTACATACCAAACTCTGAAGAGTTAAATTAGATATCTTTTATTTATTAATTTTCAAAGCAGTTATACTTTACATTTTAATTTTATCATTGAAGTAAAAGTAAAAAATTACTTCAGTAATATAAATCCTTTAAATTCAAGGGAGTTAACTCCTGATGTTTTATTCAATAATAATTTCCCTTGAGACTGCTGAGAAAGATTTAACTTATTACAATATGTATGTGCTATTTTTCCAGCATATCTATTTTACAGCCTTCTTCAGGGAGATGAACTGCTCTTTGGACGGAAAAAACTTTTCTCAAAATTATAGATAATTACAGGGCCTTAACAGACTTACGTTTCAGCTTTCCAATTAAATACAGAAATGTGTGCGTACCAAAGTCCACTTCATAGACTCAATCAAAATTTAGAACATGCTTATGTTTGAATATTTTGTCTCTGAAAACGTCCGTTGGGACTCATTAGCCCTGCAAAGTCACGCTACATTAACTGCAGGTCAGTTTTCTGGGTGATGATATTTATAATGCCAAACGAGTCCACCAGCTAACCTGCACATTTTGTTGCTGAGGTTACAAGAGAAATCAAGCTAGATGCCTTATTAATAGACAGTGGTGTTTCTATGACATCATTTGTGGATAATAAAGCCTACCTTTGAAAAGCAAACACAGCAACATTGATTGCACAGATTCTTTCTTTCACTTCTCATGCTAACATCTTTCACCTCATTTCAATTCAGCATATGCAATTTGATAGTTTTCAAATTCTTTAGTACCAGTTGCAATCAGTTTCCTTCACTCCACTATCTGATGCAAGATCTTCTCATCTATTAGTGTCAGTGTTAAACTTTTTAAGTACATCTTTCACACCACTTTTCTCAGCTTTCATGAAGTAGGTGGGGGGGCGCTTGTTCAGCACCAGATTGTCATATGGGATTCATTTTGGCATGGAGGAGTCTGCTACACTCCCAGTACCACAGGTCAAAAGTCCTTATGCTGTTCCAAGAGGTTCCTGTGCATGAATTTGTTTAGAGTGGATAAAGATTTGCACAAGGCTAAACACACTTTTCAGAACAATCAACTCTAACACTCATGACCCAACAAAGGTTAGGACGACCAGAAACCAAATGCACTTCAGGTTTTATATATGAATTTATCTTCTCTTAGATGGGACTCCAAGCTCTTGTCAGGGTATCCCATCATTCTCTGATGTCTTATTTATAGAAGACTAAAAGTCTCCAAGCTCAGTGGGTTTACCACACACCTAGATACCAACGCAGGTGATGAAACTCATAACTTCTGTCATTGTAGTTTACCAAGTACCAAAACTTTTAGGATTGTGTAGCACAAAAACTTTGAAAGGAGGAGAGCTTGCCAGGTAAATCATAACTTCTACATCTCAAACATATACTAGACTGGTGGGAAATATGCAACTATTCACAAACACAAGACAAGGCCTTAATTATTTACTAATAATCTAGGATAAGGAAAGAATAACAAAAATCAAACTCATTCAGGAATTTATCCTCAAGATAATTTTGTGGATAATTAACTAATAGGAATTGTCCATTTGTACATATTGCCTGTTTCAATATTGTTGTCATGTTTTTTTCATTTTTTTTAATGCCTTATTTAAGAAAAATAAAACAATAAAAAAAAGGTATAGATATTAAGCTTCATTTGGCATTGGATTATGTGCTGTGACAATCGACCAAATAAGGGAAGTCTGCCTATCTTGGAGAGGGGGGGAATATATCAATGTTTACAGTTCCAACATTACTTGAGCTTGAACCCCAATTTTGAGCACTGATGAGAAATATACCCTTATTCCCATCCAAGTGGCGGAGCAAATAAAAGTTTGTCCATAAATATAGTTCAGTCAATTGTCTCCCCTCTGCCCTAAAATCAAGTTTAATTTTATAGAGTTCCAGTGTAATCAAACATTATCATGGGGGATCTCAAGTGATGAAGAAAGTTCATTCCCATAACTGACAAAATGAAATAAAAACAACATGAACATAACATTAGGTGTGTAATATAATCACAAATTACATTCAAGTACAACTTACCACCATTTGAGCAGAGGACATGTTCTTCTCTGATAATTTAAGATCCACATAAAGCATTTCACACACCTGGGATGACATAAACATTTTCATCTGAAAATACATAAGTAAATTTATTGTTGGCAAAATAAGGGACATATTAGCATCAGAAAATGCAGAGTGATGAGGGATACCAAAACATAAAAGCGATTTGGCAAACCAAATTCAAGTTTTGTCTGAAGCTGCTTACATTCATTTTGTTCAAATGCCTTTTGTAAAGACATGAAGCTATTTTCCCTACCAGCTCAGGGTAACTAGAGAGCAGTTGGGACTTTTAGCTCCATAAGAAAAAGGTATTTACAAAGAAACAATAGAAATAAAATAAAACCTAGAGTTTACCATTAATATAGCTGTTCCCAAGCCCAGTTGCGAAATGGGGAAATGGTTTGGCATCAGGCCACAACCTCAGCTGGAAAAACATAAAATTGCTACAGAAACAAAAAGAAAAAAATCTGCAATGAATGCAGAGAAAATGTGGCAAAGACATTACCATAGCTCATTCACAAATGCAGGTAGTTAAAAAAAAAAAACTCACTGAATGAGAATCAATTATTAGTAGCAGTTGTCATTTTTTCTGACCCACTGAAGGGTGGAATACAAGTCTTTTTTTAACTCCTTTTACAGAAGATTTAAATTAAAAGACTTTATCCACATCCTGAATATTTATGATGGATTTAGGGAAACATTCCATCACTGCTTTCATTCCATTTCCAGATCATAGTTTTGGAAAGGTTTATCTTGAGCCCTATTTCTTAGAATACTGGGTATTTGATGTTGATGTTCCAGATCATTTTACTCCAACAACTCCAAATATCCACTAATCAATACATGGGGGGGGGCATTATGTTCTATTGATAGATTTGTTTGGTATGGAATGTTTAAATGATCAATGTACATCTCTTCACACATGTGTTTGGGGGGCATGTGCACAGTATAAATAAACTCAACAGAGTGAAAACATTTCTTCTGATAATTGTTTGAAATTCAATCAAAAAGAAAAATTGGATTTTCTATCTATTGATTGTTAACTTACAATCCAGCATGAAGAATTAGTAACTATATTGATATATCACAAATTTCTATGGGAGAAAAAGTATCTTTCATTCATTAAGAATGCTTTAACAATTTCAATCCAGTTCTTCACTTCATATTATAATTGAGATTTTTTTTGCCTTGGCATTAAATATTTAAAAAAAAAAAAAAAACTTCACTGCATTGAAGAGGAAATGGCAGTGTGTTTCTCATGAATGCCTTAATAAAGAAAACATCAATAAACATTATGCAGTTTCTTATTGATAAGTATTAGTTCCCCAACTCCCCCAAAATTACTAATAGCATTCTACAATTTAAATTACTTTTTATCAGCTAAAATGTATAATTATCTTTCTCCAATACATTTATATACAAAGTGTGTCAAAATATTTTTATATTTTGTACCCCAAGCAAGAGTTTTACTATATTAGAGAATATAAATATTCGTCTTCTTCTTTGACTAGAGAACTGGTTTATTTAACATCCATTATGTTCAAAACTCATGTACAATTTGGAGTGAATAATAAAAAAAAAAAAAAAAACTTTTTTCATTATTAAAAGTGGAAGTGGTATTTCCATGACACTTATGACAAGATCAAAGTTTATGTTTAACTGCAAAGATTGTAATTTAAACCGATATCTTCAAAGTGTCAGTTTATGCCTTTTTTCCATATATTTAAACTAAAAACTATAATTTTAGAAAGTGAAAACTTCACTGAAATGTTGAAAAATTTCCAAATTTTCAGCTTGAAAAAAATAAAAACTTTAAACAAAATGATCACAATATATGGAAACAAAAGACAGTATCAGTTTAAACCAGTGTTTTTTAACTGGTGCAATAATGCGACTTGAAAGGTAGCCAGGTGTACCCCAAGTTAACAGAGGAGTAATTTTATTGATTATTTTTATATCTTAAAAAAAAAAAAAAAAAAAAAAAAAAAAAAAATCTATTTTTAAAAAGCTTGAGACACCAAGCACATGGCTTCCATGTCTAAATCAAGTCTTTGTCACTTGATATTTTAAATTGGGTGTTAAATTCATTAATCTTTAAGGAGTGGATAATCCTTTCCCTTTTGCAGTCCTTGGACTCAAATCAGTCATTATCGGCCTCTCTAAACAGAAAAATAGCAGATTCTTCTTAAATCCATTTAAATGAAAATCCTACCACTTAAATATACAATGTAATGTCTTAAAAATAAATGCTTACTTCAGGACACTTCTTTATTATTTTCCTATTTTCAAATGTCTTGACTAATTTTTCCTTATTAAAATTTAAAATGTGTCCTGAATTAAAAATGGTTCAGAAGCACTGATTTAAACTGACATCAAGAGAATATAGGTTAAAAAAGAAAAACTCTGGCAAATTTAAACTGTTGGAATACAAAATTTTTGACAAACATAATTCAATAAATTAAGTGAAAAAATGTGGGAAGTGGCAAATGATATTTTTTTAAAATTAAGAGGAAAAAAGTGAAAGGAAAAAGCAAAAGATTGAGAACTATTAAATAGCAAAATATACAATAAATGATCACAAAAGATACCAAGTGTTTCAAATAATAAATGAAATAGTAGTTCCCAATATGATTGAATTTTGACAAAGATTTACCTGCTTGGGTCCTTTGACAGATTTCAACAACTCAGACAGAAAAAACATACCAAGTCGTTTCTTGTGAGAATCCTCATGGAATAACTTCTCTGGAAAATAAAGAAAATATCTAAGTGTGTGTGTGAGAGTGAGTGAGTGAGTGGCAGAAAGAGAGAGAGAGAGAGAAAGAGAATATGGTGGTCTTTTGAAGTTGCTTTGGAATTTAGCATCTTCTTCATTTACTCAACCAACAAAATGTCAGTTTAAAAAGAATCACAAGTCTCAAGTTACCAAATATTTAAAAGATGAGTTGTAAAATCTAATTCATCCAAATGTTAAATTTATAGCAGATTTGGATGTGAAAATAGTTTACAATTGATGAAATTCACCAAGAATCTGTTATTTATCCATCTGAAAATCAGACAATGACACCCACCAACAATTTCCTTCCAAAATCCATAAACTTTATCACTGTTGATAACTTCTCTGACTAGAAATCTATTGGAATCATGTATTACTGGATGACCTCGGGTTGATTCCTGGTAACAAAGAAAAACAGAGACTGCTAAGACATCTAGAAATTTCAATAAAAGATTTTACAAGCATGAGAGTGATTTTTACAAAACAATGCACACAATGCATTAGAATGTGTCTAATCAGAATTTCAACTTAAACAATGCTATTTAGATTAAAAGAGAAAGTAAATTTATTAAAATGTATAGAAAGTGCACTAATTTCATAACTGGTAAACTTATGTTCAGGTTCAGACATGTCTCAAAAAATTACCAGCAACAGACAATATGTTGCAAAAAAAAAAATCTCCAGAATCAGACAATATGTCCCAAAAAAATTACTACTAATTCAACATAGGATAATTACAAACAATAATGATAAAAATAAATATAAAAGCTATAAAAAGCTGAATATGACAGGATAGCATCTTGATACATAGGATGTCTATGTAGTTTGTTGTATTTCTCTTCCTACTTATTATATATAAAACTGATTCCATCAATAAAACCATTGTCGGAATATATATTACAATAATCAAATACTCACCTTCACAACAGCCAATAGCTTTTCATGTGTTTTTGAGTTAACAACGTGTTCAGAATTCCAGTTTTTATTCAGGAATGATTTGTCAATTTTTTCCTGAAGAGAAAGAAAAAATCAATTCCACATGATTTACAAAAGAAAAATAATGATTGTTATTAATATTTTGTGTTCATTCATTGTTAAATTATGGCATTAGGTGAATGGCATTGAATTCACCTGTGAAACAAACCTTTTCCGTTTCAAATCAAAAGGCTTCCACACTTGTTTTTTTTAAATATTCTTCTATGTTTTATCAATGCATCAAACATGTAATTTCCTATTTTAAGTTTCATGTTTGTCTCTAGAAATATAAAAAGTTTAAAAATCAATAGTACATTAAAATACAGCAAAAAAAAATCTCATTTTGAAAATTAACATTTTATAGACAAATATAGAAATCCTTTCAATTTGTGATTTGTACAAGCAAAATGAGGTTAGTAAGAATTATTTTTTTCAAAAGTTTACAAGTGGAGGTTTCTATTCAGAAAAATCAAAAATGTTACCTAAGCTTCAATCATTCAAAGGTTAGAAACTTAAGGTAGAAAATGATCCAAAACACTTCAATCAACAAATTTTAATGTATTAATGGTAAATTAATTTATGAATGATTATAAAGAAAAAAAAGCTCAATAAATGTGGTTTCAATTGGA
Organism: Acanthosepion pharaonis; assembly: GCA_903632075.3. Lineage (NCBI taxonomy): Eukaryota > Metazoa > Mollusca > Cephalopoda > Sepiida > Sepiidae > Acanthosepion > Acanthosepion pharaonis. The sequence continues at coordinate 48,260 of CAHIKZ030000559.1, read as the reverse complement.
TTAAATGAGCAGCAAGAAAAATAAGACACAAGGAAATGTGCATAAATAAAATCAGTGGAGCATGAAACTGATCACCTTTTCCTTTTTGCATTTAACCATAATAAGCAACTAGGAACCTCTTCTTGCCACTATCAAATGGAGAAAAATGGCGTGGTTTGGACATTACAAAGCACGACAGCCTGTACAAGACGATCATGTAAGGTACTCTTGAAAGTGGATGTAGGAGAGGGACGCCAAACATAAAAACTGGTTAAACAATGTCAGACAATGGACACAGTTATGACAGTAACAGAATTGCTGATGGCTGCCATTGACAGGCCATTGTGGAGATGTTTGAGTGTGGCTTCTGCATTGCCTTTCCTTCCCCATTACAAAAGTCATGGTGATGATAATTATGATGATGGTGATAATAAGCATCTTTTATAATTGACTAGCTTAGAAAACAGAAATGATAATCTTGAAGAAATAACTGAATTCCTCATTTATTTCAAAACTTCACTTTAACTCTGATTCAGACAGTAAGTCCAATTCTGGCTAAAAATGGAGTTTTTCAAAATCACAAACTCTGTAAAACTTCAATTGAGTTGAGTTTTTCAAATTACAAACTTTGCGGAACCTCAAAACATCACATCACAAAACTTCTCACTTTAACTCGGATTCCGAGGCATATTGGAGGTATAAAATTGATTTCCTCAATTCACAAAATTTGGTAGACATTTTAAACTGAATGTGAAAGAAATGTTTTTAAATTCACAAACTTTTATGTTACTTTAAACTCAATATAAATTAAAAAAAAAAAAAAAACACTAAATTTTTTCATTAATTTAAAAATTTGAATTTTTAACTGTTCCTTCTTTATCTGAACACAAATCCCAATGCTGGATGTTCAAGCATCAGATGAAAAGCAGATTTTCAATCTTGGTATCATCCTGATCCCAAAAAGGTATAATATGTCTATGTAGAGCAAGTGTGGCCAGATTTAGAGGAGTTTCAGACACACAGGCATATAGACAGAATTTGCCATTTATTTATTTAGAAGATCTGCATGACAGCTGGATATGGGTGAAAAACTGAACCTCAAAATTGTTCATGGAAGGTTCTCATAACACAGGATTAACTTATGACTTAATTTAGTTTGGCCAAAGAATTTATATAAATGTGTAGATCATGATATTTTATATTCAGAACTGAAATTGTACCCAGTTCGTTGATTAGAAAAAATGTATTGTCAGCAGTGGGAATAATTAGTTATATGAAGTCAGAATTAATTTGAATAACTGACACTTTATAAAATACACAAAAATACACTTGAATATTTTGAGAAATACAACAATCAATAAAAATATGATCTTCCGATTCATATGTCACCATTTTTTTGTCATGTGAACATAAAATATATTTCAGTTTTTTCTTAATCACTTGAACTCTATTGTGAGAGGTTTTCCATTCTTCTTATGCTTCACGATTAAACCACTTACACAAGTGTGTTATGAAAACAACTATTTGAACTACAAAGATTTACAGATAAAAATCTGAAAAATTCATTACAAAAAAAAAAACCTTTACAGAATTATACATAAAAAGGTACTATTAATGATTTACTAATTCACCACTGAGACTAATTTTGCAAATGTAACGCATTATATCTTAGAATAAAGAAATATACTTAACCAAGCAATTAACATTACACTTGTGAAAGAAACACATGGTAAAGTGATGTTGAAAAGCAAGAATAACTTGCAGTAAAGTTCAGTTCTCACTAAATGTCATTCTAAAGTGGTTGTGTGAAAGGCTAGACTAAGCTTTGTAAATAGGTACAAAATAATTAATACTTACAGGGCATTGTAGTTTGCAAACAAACAAAACTTCAAGCCTCTCTGGACTCAGATTATTCCAACCTTCTGCAAGATATTTCTCCAATGTTGGCCAAACATAATCAAGACACTCATCAGTTTTCGGCCTCTGGAAAACCAACTGAGAAAAAAAGATTTTAAAAGTATACGAGCAATGGAACAAAAGTAAACTCCCTGTTCAAAATGAATAAAACCTAAAGGAGACATGCCAGCACTCAAGGATCAGAGTTAAATATAGAAAGGTTCACTTTTGCAATAGAAAATTAGTGGAAAATGTTCAAGAAGGGTAGATCAGAATTATTGATTGCTATGATTAAGTAAAGATTACAAAGAGAGATATATACACATACATGCATAAGTACAGTTCATATATAGTACAGGTAATTGATTCGTTGTTATATAATCCAGGTAGATCCTAGTAATATTAATTATTAAAACTGATCCACAGAGAGCTCAATGATTTTATTTTAACAGAGCATATGTATTTTTTTTTACAACAAAAAAAAAAAAAAATAAAAATACCTCAACATAGAGATAGTCTATTTCAAGATTTCTGTACATGGCTATTATCACCCCCTAAGTGTCTGTCTCAGAACATTATTTTAAATTTATATTCAATGTCAGTCCTCCTCCTCATACATACATACATGTATACATACTTATAAAGATAAAAGACAAAAGGAAAACTATTATTAGCCAATGCGTTTCATCCAATGTGGACTTTTTCAAGGCAAAAAACAAAATGAACAAAGTAACTATTAACAACAAAACAAAATGTCCTTAGCAACTAGGAGAGTTTAGAAAATGCTATTGTATTCATATTGTCAACTGAAAATTATGTCAGGTACTATCATGTGTGGAAACATTGTTTTTATTATTGTGTTGACGGATTCAACCATTTTCTTTTGATTTCTTAATACAGTTGTGTACATTTGCTTTGGAAAGTAGTAATTCTGTTAGGAAAGGTGATATAGGGAAAAAGCCTGGGCGTAGATTAATATTTGGATAATATTCAATGGTGGCACTCTCGAGAGTTTTCCTTCTAAGTTAATTTTTATTTTTATGAGTGTAGCAATATTTTGGAGAAACAAGCAGAAATTTAAAAACGCATCTATGAACAGAAAAGAGACCACACAAAAAACAACTAATATACTAGTCATACAGAGAAATAAATTCAACCACAATTTTGACTTTAAAAATCCTACACTCATAAAAAAAGAAAATAACACCATTGAATATTACCCAAATATTAATTTATGCCCAGACACACACACACATATATATATATATATATATATATATATATATATATATAGAAAAATTTTCAAGAGGATAGAATCCAGGTAGAACTCAATGTCCAGGACAGAGTAAGAGGTCTGATGAATTGGACCGTAATTACAATTCCAATGTAATAAATTATAACCATGGGATATTAGTGTTTAAGCCTTTTCATCATATATATATATATATATATATATATATATATACACAAATAAAATGAGAATTGGAAAAAAAAAGGCACCTAATATTTAATATAGTGTTATTTATAATATATGAAGTTTTAAAGAGAAAAAATTAAAACTTTGTTACTTACAATTGGATTTTCACTGTTTTTTCTTAGAAAAAGAATGTTTTTCCTTTTTCTTAAACTTTTTTACTTTAACCGGTTTCGCTTAGCTTTTGAAAAAGGTTTTAAATGTTTCTCTCTCCATGATTATGATTCATACCAATGAAAATAAATGAAAATCAAGGGGCGTAACTGACTATATATGCCGTTTATGGTAAGGGGAATTTGGTAGAATCTATTTATGCAATGAATTAAGTATGGATTTGAACTTGTTGATGAAAAGTATTTCCTTATTAATCTGTCTTTGTTCAGTGGTTCTGCAGTCACATTGGTAGAATATATAAAATCTGAAACAGTGTTTGATATCAAGTATATATGTACACTTTGGAAGCAAACTATATCAATTTAAAAAAATAAAATAAAAAGTTTTTTTTTTTATTTTTTAAAAAGCATCCCCATCAATTATAAATGTATTAATATTTTCTATTTATTTAGAAAATAATTTATGAATCATAAATGGTCCAAGTCTTATACAAACCTTTGTGACCAATAACGGTATATTCTGATTCCAAATGCAGTTGACATAAGATTTTTCTGATTTGAATTGAAGCAATTTAGAAAGCAATTTGCCAGTTTCCTTTTTATCCTGAAAAATTCCAGATAATTAAAAATCAAAATGAAAATGAGTTTAAAGCAAAGTAGGACAATTTTTACTTATCCCCATAAAGCAAATCTGCTTTTGTTGCAAAGTTGTTTGTTTTTTTCTTATTTTATTTGGAAAGCAATTTTCATACACCTAGAAATACTATTTACATCGTTCAGACTGTTGCCTCAACTTCATTGTCATATTCACAATGTTTTGGCTGTTGCATGCTCTAGACTTCTCCAGGTGATATATGTCAGAATTTTATGAGTTCAATACCTGGACACAGCAGAAGTGCTGAAAAACTTGGCAAGTTGATCATTAACTGAAAACCGAGATATCCAGAAGAGGCATGGCACAAGAACAATCTACCCGTGGACTAAATAAAGGGTTCAATTTGAGATTCCAATGTATATCAGCTGAAGAAGACTGAAGAGTACAACAGCCAAAACATTCTGAATATAGCAATAAAGATGAGGACAGCAGTCTGAACAATGTAAATAGTTACAATACCTCATATCTCAAAAATATAGATAGACCTAGAAATACATTCACAAAAAAATCTGAAGCAAATCTTTTTTAACTGATTATGAAAAGAACATTTTTTAAACCCAAAAGAAAAAGAAATATTGCTTGAAGTAACTTACCTGAAAAATAGAGCCTGACTGAATGATACAACTTAATGCATAACCTTTACCAACTTCAAAATTAGATTTTTCCTGAAAAAAAAAAAAAAAAAAAAAAAAATAATAATAATAATAGAAAGAAAGAAAGAAAATTCTATTAAATATAAGAACACCTGAAGTGTAAACAATATCTGACTTTCTTTCAGGCAGATTTTAAAAAAAAAAAAAAAAAAAAAAAAAAAAAAAAGTGATAGAAATATTGGCATTTTAGAATGATAAATTACTACCATATATGCATAAGACCAGTTTCCATTGGCAGATGTAAAAAGTCAATAGGTGAAATGATCTACCTGAAAATCTTTTAGCAAAACAGAAGGTCATCATCATGATACTATTTATTTAAATGCAGTCCCATTCTTCAGAGACCTCAGAGCTATAATTCCACCATAAAAGAACATTACCAACAACACTACTCTATGCTGTTGTGGAAGGGTATATCACCCACCATTTTCTGTTCCGTTGCTCATCACCCACTCAACAGTTGAAAAACTGCCCAGGTTGGGAAAGCCTGAGTTACAAGGACAAATTAAGTAAAAATTACCTGACACAAGTTATCTCCCTTAAAATGGACAACAATCTATTACCATGAATTGAATAAAGGGTTCAGTTCAAAATTGTAATATTTTCATAATAAATTGACAAAAATAAATAAATAAATAAAAATAAAAAGACTCATCCTTTTTCTCTATTCTAAATGTTTTAACAAAATTTTTTTTCTCCTTTTACCTGGCCAATCCATTCTTTACCCATTAAAGTTGTATGTATTTGCATGGCCAACTAATATTATATGCCCCCCCCCACGTCACATAACAAGCTGAATTCTAATAGGCCAATGTGAGGCAAAAAAAAAAAAAAAATGTGAATACCTGCTTAGAAAATTGCTACTCTAAAAGAAAGGTAACTTTAAAAATTGAATTCTTAGGATGTAAATTAATATTATAGGCACCTCCACTCAGTTTCAATACTTCAGTTTAAAATGAATTTTTAAAAATGAAAAGCGTTCTTGGAGCTTTCTTTTTAGCTTTAAATGAAAGCTAAAATGATTAAATTTACTATTTTCAGTAAGCAAAATACTCTGGTGTATTTTAAATAGAAATTATATTGATTGGAATCTCAACTTTTTCAGTCACTTTCAGAAATCATTTAAATTCAGCCCGTTTTGGACACATTTGCAAACAAAAGTTAATTCTCGGTTTTAAAAATCTTTCAAAAATAAAATATACTTTACTGAAACTTTATTTGTGGAATATTAGCTAATTTAAAGTATAATCAATTTCATTTGAAAAAATATTTACTTTAAATTTAAAATAACAGAGAAATGGATTTTTAAAAACAAACAGTAGCGCAATTAAGAGCTAAATCATTTGACAAGTAATTTACTAGGTATTGACATGCATTGTTTTAAAGAGACCCTATCTAATAAAACATAATTTAAGAAACTGATGGGTGAACACTTTTTTTATATAATTTTTTGAGTGCACAGTATTCTTAAAAGTGTAGGAAATTTTTTTCCATAATCTACTTTTAGGAAAGTTGAATTTAAATTTACTATAGTAATTGCTCTTTTTTATGGTCACCATACTTCCAAATAGGGGCACATTATGTATACATAAATTTTTTATAAATATTGGATGTAAATGATTTTTAACAAGCTTTTCAATTTTTTATTTGTAAATATAGTTTTTACTTAATAGCAATATAATCTAACCAGATTGAAGTAATACAGAAATTTGAATGATTTATAGTATAAATTATTATAATTAAAATATTTAAACATGAAAACTATTCTTGTAAAAATTCATTATTCAGTGAAAAATGTTTTTTTTTCTTAAGACAATAGTGTCTTTAATAAATATTATTTATAAAAACAATTTAAAGCTTCACTAATTAAGTAATGTCGTAGTTTTATTTCATTTTACAATTTTGAGCAGATTTTCAGGAAATGATTAGCAGTTTCCATAAAAAAAAAAAAAAAAAAAAAAAAAAAATTGATAATTTACAGTCTCCAAGAAATCCTGCTAATAAAACAAATTTTGGAATTGAAATTGAATTTCTCAAAATTTCATGAAATTAAGTGGTGGGTGACATATGTAAATAAAAAAAAAAAAAAAAAATCATTCATTTGTGAATAAGTCCTGAAAGTTTCATTAAAATCCAACAATTGTTTGATTCTTGCAAAAAATTTCCAAATCAATGTGTTTTTCACTGGGAAAAAAGTGCAAAGACACTAATCGTAATTATTATGTCAACCATGGCATTTAAAAAAAAAAAAAAAAGAAAAGAAAGAAAGGAGACTTTTAACAAAAACTGTGAATGCATTAGAAAGGAGTAACAAATTTTTTTAAATAATTCAAGAATACTTTGTGTTTTACTCTTAATAACAAACATTTTGACAATAAAACTTTGTTTTTATTAAGTTTGGAGCCTTTTTTCAGTGAAAAAAAAATGGTGGTACCTAATTAACAACATACAATTACATAGATTTTATCAGATGTTATTTCAATTCCCTTGACATGTTTTCAATACTAAAATGCATATTTACACTCCCTCAGCCAATCCATGAATTATAAATGGCTGCAAGTAACCTCACTCTTATGATTTTCAATTGTGTATACAATCCGTTTTGCAAATGAATGCTATTAGGTAAATTTTCTACCTCATGGTCCCATGCATTTAAAGATTAAATTATAAAGTTTGTTGTGATAGTCTGTTTAACAAAAATGGTTAACAAACGTGTTGCATTTGGCTGTTCTAGTGGATATGTTACTAGCAGTGAAAAAGTAACATTTTCTTTTCCTCTTGGAAAATCCAACCTCGTAGAAAAATGGATAAAATTCGTTAATCGTATTGATTGCTTTTCTATGAAAAATTCAGTTCTCTGTATTAAACATTTTGAAGAGAAATTTATTTTGAAAGGAAAACAAAACAAACTGAATTGGGATTTACATCCAATACATTCAGTAACAATAAGAAAACCATTTCTTTTGTTGAATACAAGGGAATTCAGAAAGTCTCCAAAACAACAACCAGTCCAAACTGATGAATTACATGGTTTTATTTCAGCTGATACAACAAAGGATTTTACACAATTGTAAGAAGCAAAGTGTTGTCGTAATGGTTTTGAAAAAAAGTAAGATTATATTTTAATGGTTAAAAAAAAAAAAAAAAAAAATTATATTCTAATTTATAGAATAGTCTTTGACCCTAAAACATATTTTCCATCTATAAAAGAATGTATTCGCATTGACCAAAACTGTCACATCGAGCTCCAGCATGATGGAACCCCCATACCGTTACCACAGTGGTTTATACATGGACGTAATGCCAAACTCACAAGATTTAGCATGTTAGAAAATTTTCCTAACTACATACAAAACATGGTAGAAGAACAGCCATACTTAATTCTAAGATACAACAAAGACAACATTATCAACCAAAAGGTCGTCCTTCATTTTCTGCAAAACTAATATGTTATGCTTTACTACTGCACGTATGTCTTAACAAGCCAACAAATTACTTCTGGAAAAATTTCCATTACCATCTTTTTCTTTACTTGAGAAGGTCCAAAAAAAATTAATTAAACATTTTCAATGTGAAATGTGTTTCTTGGTCATGGTAGGCAATGATAGTGATGATGCTACAGAGAAGCAGTACTTTAACTTATTTTCTCAAGGAGGTCTTACGGTTCCATCTAGCCAAATGTGTTGCCATACATATTAATGGGCCATGATATTTGGGATAAAGTTTTTACTTCAGAGTCCATCTTCCATAGAAAACACAAACTAATCAAATATCCTTGATCATTTATGGCTAACTTATTTACATCTCCAGAAAATTCCATAAAACATGTCTACAATAAAGAGACATTTAATAAGGCCATACCAAGTTCCATTGGAAAAAAGTGTCCAAGAAATACTTACAGGAATACTGCCAGCTTTTGATGGATCCAAATGTTCTTCAATCATTTCCAAAACTTTGACTAATTTGATTTGTGGAAACTGCCGTAACACCTTAAAGAAAACATATCTTTGTTATATTTGTTTGCATGGTTTATATGGGAACAAGTAAATACAAGGTATTTATATGGGAACCGATAAATACAAGGTCTTTGTTATGAAATCATACAACAACCTATTATTAAAAATGAAAAAGAAAAAGAATAAAAAGTTAATTTTTATCAAAATTATATTATTGGAGATACGAGTCTATCATGGCAAACAGATTGAAATCAGTCGTGTCACATTATGACTAATAGAAAGTTTAGCTGAAAACCGAACAGTGACTCCCATAGTTTGGCTGATCAAAATCCATGACTTGATAGGATTAAGGTCCTAATCATAAAACTACCCATGATGTAATGCAATAACTAAGGAAACCTAGTTAAATATGATTTTCCATATTTTCCATTGTGAACTGGATCAAAGGTCTTATTGAGTTTCCGTGGTCTAGTAGTATTGGTATAGCATCCTAGTGAAGCCAGAGTTTCAGTGGTATCATTTCTAAAGCCATTTCCTCATAATATTCCTTGTATATATGTTCACCTTCCTAAATAAACTAATAATAGACACAGAATGTGTTCAGGGTATTCACATATTGCAAGCCAACCTTAACCCGACAATGCCTCAACTTCAATTCCCACCATCCAATGTAAAGAAAGATATTGTCTGATGCCTACAACAGTTATGTGCCATGCATGATACATGCTTAGGTGATCGTGTATCTTTTAATACATAACTGACAAGGCAGATTTTTTTTCGCCGCAGTAGGTTGCCATCCATGACTATGGAACCCGGTCTGTCCTGCTATTTATCCAGGGTGGGGGGGGGATTCATACCTTTCCTAAGGGTATTAGCACCTAAGTGAATGCAATGGATTTGACTGGAATTCAAACTCGGCACTGATTCCTCACTCCAAGCCGCTATCCATTACTCCGCACTGTACAAAAATCCTTGTCAATCCAGACACATACCAACAGGAAATGATCAGCATTGAACATACTCTTCACAATAACAACTACTCTGTAAATGTAACCTGTGCCCCAGGAGGACAGTAACACAAGGAATAGGGGCGGGTAGAAAACTGCCTGGGTTAATTTTCCTTACATCAAGGCGTTATCAGAAAAAAAAAAAAAAAAAAAAATTCATAAAACATCTGCAATTCATACATAAGGACAATATTCAAAAGTATTTTCACACTAGGGAGAAAAACAGTGAAGAATATGTCCAAGAATCGTGAGTTTCATTCTTTGCAGTTGTGGCAAAGAATATAAAAATGGTTGTAATGAGTTGGTCGGTCAACTTGAAACCCCCAAAGCAAGTGGAGGTGGGCAGGCGCGGGAACTGTGATTGGTAGCTGGCTTGTTGGTGTTTTGCATAAGTGAGTTACCAAGCTCTATGTAAAGGGCTAGAATGAGAAGGAGGTTAGTTTTCAGTCTCAGAAGTGGAGACTGTGTCCGTCGCTACGACAGCAGGGGAGAAAGAGACAAAGTCATTTATTTTTTCGTGACGAATTTTAACACAAGCTATTTCGACATTTACTTTGTCTCCAGCAAGATGGCGGAAAGACCGTTCGACATAAAACTGATCTCCGAATTCAGTGGTGATATGAGTGGACAGTCTGTGGTTGAATGGATTGAAAAAGTGGAACTTGTCTGCGAATTATGCGAAATCACGAAGATTGAACGGATTCTTCCACTGCGATTGAAAGGCAGCGCCCTTGCTGTGTATAGGCAGCTGAGCAAAGAACAGAAAAGTGACTTTGAGCAAATAAAGCATGTTCTACTAACCGCGTATGGAACTGACCGGTTCATGGCCTATGACCAATTCCAGGCGCGGCGTCTGCGACCTGGCGAGACAGTAGACGTATATTTGGCAGAATTAAAGAAGCTCGCCATACCGATCACCACCGCTTCCTGAAGAATGGATGACCTGTGCCGTCGTGTCTGGATTGCCTAGTCATGTTAAGCAGATACTCCGTGCATCATCCAGAATGGAAGACATGACGCTCAATCAATTGTTGACCAGAGCCCGTGCTATCATGATCGACGAAAAAGAGGCTGATGAACCAGTGGCCGCAGTCGTTCAGCCAATTGAAGTCAAAGAGGATCCGACCCCAGCCATCCGTCGCCATGGCGATGTCACCTGCTATCGGTGCTCTGGGCCGAATCATTTTGCCAAAGACTGCCACTATCAACGCAAAGCAATGCACAGCGGGTCGGCATGAAAGGCACATTTCGATCTACGATGTTTCCAATGTCATGAAACATTTAAATTAAGTACTTTTATTAAGAAAATTTATTAAACAAAAAAAACTGCTACTATTAAAAAAAACTGGGGAAATTGATAAAGATTGAATTGATACTGTTAATAATAATAGCTTGCTTTTATGAAAAATATAGGTCACCTCCCCTTGGCTGATAAGTACCCTGCTAGGAAAGATGAGTCCATGTATCTGATAATAATGAGTAATTAGCAATTCTCTCTTCTCATTTTCATTGTATAATGCATTACTAATATAAAAGAATGCTTTTTAAGCTGTTCAGTTGTCTTGTCATTTGTTCCTCTGTTACAACTCATATGGGGAGTTGATAATTTTCTCATACCTTTGCTTTGATGAGTGAACATTTTGAAGAAGTCAGAAGACATGAAAAATTTCGACCTGGACGCATAAAAATAAAGTTTCAGAAGGAAAAAATATTGTGGCTATCATCTGTGGATGCACTAGACTGTTTCTGACAGAAGAAGCAAATGGAAAAAAGACATGAACCAAAGAGAAACCGGAGTAACAAAGGCCCAGTCATGCAAGTGAATGTACCAACCTAAGTAAAAGATTCACTTTGATTTTCCTTGAATGTTACCTGGATTGACAACCACCAAAACATGTAAGCATAGCAACAAATTTAGAAATATTTACATTATTTACATTGTTTCAACTGTTGTCCTCATATTTATTGTCATATCCATGATGTTTCAGCCATTCAAGCCTACTTCAGGTGATTGAAATTTCAAACTAAACCCTTTATTTCATGGTCCAGTGGATAAAAGCATTGGTTGGATCCAGTGACTTGACCCAAAGAGTTAAAGGGAGATAACTGAGACATCAGTAAGAGGCCTGCCCCAAGTTGCACGTTGTGCGAGCATGACAGCGAGTCACGGGATGAATCTGGAAATCTGCCACCTCGGAGCAAACGAGTTTGCGTATGTGTGGTTATCCCAATATGTCAAGCGTGCAAGTTGTATATATGCGGACGCAGTCACTAGACAGACGCAACCATCTCTCGAACTGAGAAGCTTTGTGATCTTAAGATCAGGGGGGCGTGTAATGAGTCGGTCGGTCAACTTGAAACCCTCAAAGCGAGTGGAGGTGGGCAGGCACGGGAACTGTGATTGGTAGCTGGCTTGTTGGTGTTTTGCATAGATGAGTTACCAAGCTCTATGTAAAGGGCTGGAATGAGAATGAGGTTAGTTTTCAGTCTCAGAAGTGGAGACTGTGTCCGTCGCTACGACAGCAGGAGAGAAAGAGACAAAGTCATTTATTTTTTTGTGACGCATTCCAACACAATGGTAAAACTAGCCGTTCAATAAAAATAAGGCTGGAGGAACTTTAAAAAGCTCTAATTAGGTGACATAGTAATTGCAAGTTCAATCCTTGGGTGGGGCAGCATGTACTTAGAAGTGGGGCAAGCAATAACCAAGAAGTACAAAATGAGGGACAAGAACAATCTACCCCTGTAGACTAAATAAAGGCTTTAGTTCGAAGTTTTCAATGTATCTTTTCTTCAGTAAATTATATTCAGGTTTTATCAAAATGATGATCACAAAGGTTTTGCTGATACACAAGTGTATTCTTTCATTTTAAATCCTTTTTATGGTCATATTTTTTTTTCTTTTAACTTGTTTTGGTGATGTATTTTGTGGTACTGATTACATTGTATTTGGTAGACTCCTGCTTCTGATGTAAAGTAAACTCTCTTTTAAATTTATTAAATAGTTGTCTCTGATGTCTTTGTGATAACTGTCATATTGAGATTAGTCATAAATTCAAATTCATTAGTTATAGAATTTAAGACTGGGAGTGAGGTGAGGAAGCAAAAAAGTCATATCAATTCCACTGAATGCTGTTACAACTGCTTAGTAACAAAATTGCACATTTTCATTAAATAGTTTATCTTTCATGAAATTAAACACACACAGAAGAGGAAACCAATTTATCATTCAAATAACTTTTTGTCACTCGTTTTAATTCTAAGGCAAAAATCAAAACTGAATTCTGAGTAAACAATTTCCTAAAAACAAAATTAAATCCTTACTTACCTGACAAAGAGCCAGTGGAAAGCCAATACGCACCCATTTTCTTGTGGAAGATAAACCTTTGATGAGTCGTTTCACACAATAATCAAGTTCCCCACAAGCTTCTATTTGCTACAAAAGAAAAAAGTACAGTGAATAAACATTAATCATTTTATTGATATTTATGAAGCATGAAGAATCATCCTCTTTCACAGTAGCAGCAGACAAAAAGTCTGACTTTTGGTCAACTTTCTGAATGAAGGATATAAGGTACAAATTTCTATTCAGCTCAAACCTTTTTCATCACAATTAATTTGAAAACTTGAGTTACCGCCCTTGTTTACGTGTGCGCAACCTATTTGAAAGAGCTTTTTCCAGTCTTCATTGGAACCAAAATGTGCTTTCCTGGAAGGCTTACAAAGTCGAACTAGCACTCAAAATTTAGACAATTCACTAACAATAACACACACGTCTACTGTTTCACAGTAAGGCAGTTTATGAGGTTTCTTCCTAAGTGGTTTACCTACCTACATTACACTACTAATGCTTCTAACAAAACTATATTGTTTTTGTACTTTGAGCCATGAAAATAGTGATTAATCATAAATGTTGAGAAGGCCTCCTATATTTCAATATTTTTCTGTTAATTTTAATAACTGTGTTGAATACTTGGAGAACATAGTGATGGTAACGGGGTCAAAGAAAAACAGAATGTAACTGACATAACAAGCGTGTATAACTGGATGGCACATTGGAGATTGAGAAAGATACTAAAAAAATAGAAACATTGCTAAGAGTTACAAAGTATAGGAAGTTGTAGAGAGAGAGAGCTATGATTGACCATGTCCTGAAGTAACACAGCATATAAAAATAATTTGGTGTAATTTGGATAAAAGTACAGATCCTTTTTTTTCACAGGTGGTGTTAATTTATAACCTATCAATATGGAAACTATTTATTAATACACTAACCCAGCAGATACTAAATAGCTTACACAACAGACATATTATTAAATATAGAATAATTCTGCTTATAAGGAGACATGCATTGAGGAATCAGAGAGCTAAGTTCATTACATTCACTTATGTGCTAATACCTTGGGAAAGGTATGAATCCTTTTCTTCTCCCCCCACACCAGTTGTGAGTAAATAGCAAGATAGACTGGGTTCTATAACTTTGGGTGGCAACTGGTCTAGAAGAAGAAAAACTCTGAATTCAAACCAGCCTGAAGAGGATTGGGCTTCATTAGGCTATCATGCCCAAGACATGCCACTTCTACAGTGGTTGCAGTACACATGGTGCTCCTACGACTAATGAGTTTCAAGACTTGCAATCATGATTGTGATATTCTGCTTGCATGTATATTTAGTTTACAGGCATCTTCATCAGTCCATCGACTACTTCAATCATCCAGGGAGGGGGGACCTAAGAGCAAAAGAAACAGACTGATTCTTCGTCATTTCAGTGGGCCCACATCTCCTCACAAAGCTCTTGACCAACAGTCAAAGACCTTGAAATACATGGGTCACTCTCAGTCCCTAAAAAAAAAAAAAAAAAAAAAAAAAGTCCTTTAGGTTGCGACCTCAGAGTTGCCCTTCTCTTAGATTGGTTTCCACTCAAGGCTACAGGACCCAGCCTGTCCTGCTATTCAATTCACAGCTGGGGGATGATAAAAGGGATAGATTCATACCTTTCTCAAGAGTATTAGCATGTAAGTGAATGTAATGAACTCAACTCTCCAAATCACTATCCATTGCTACACTGTTCCTCCATAAGTTTCCATGGCATCACAAATAAAACATGTACTATTAAATCAATATTTACCTCCCCAAAACCAATCATCAGCCAAGCAAGAAATTAAATTTCTCCAACAATGTTATGATCAAAATAAACAACCAGATTTGTAAATGCTCCCATAGGTTTTTCAGAACATTTTTAAGTTTGAAGCGAAGAAAATAAATGATGATGATATAGCAGGAAAGTGACCCATATACAACATGTTTGAAGCAGTAGAAATAAAGATAAAATCTAATGGCAGATGACAAAGTCATGGTCTGCAAGGGCTAAAAACCCCACAGGCCAAAATCTGTACATCAGATAATTTTCAAACCATTAATTTAAAAAACTCTGACATCTTTCAAAAAGCAAGAGCTGACATATACTCGAGACACCCACAATTGGTGAAACAAAATGTGTAAGAATTGTCCAGGTTACAAGTTTTGCCTGAGAGATAGAATACATAATATGTAGGTGTTTTGTCCAGCAAGGTAAGCCACTACTTTCTTCTTCAATAAACTCTTCCGCCCACCCTGAGAGATCTCATGATCACAAATCTGACAGCTTTCTTTTTTTTTTTTATTGGGGTCTCTCAAGTTTGTTTTTCCTTCAAAGTGGAGCAGAATTGCTGTCTCTTCTCTACAAGAGAAACCATCAGATGTGCTTGAATCAAGCCCCAATTTATCCGCTTCTGAACAATTAATTGATATACGCTCAATCCAGTCTTGAGCCACTTGCATATGCTAATCTGCTAATGTCACTCATTTATGCACCAGAATCTACAAACAGCCAAAGGTCATTCCCATGATAGCACAGCCTTCCATCAATCAGGATCGTATGTGGACAGCTGATCTTTTAATGACATATCTCACTAGATACTTAGATGGACATCAGTTGTGCAAGACTTTTGCCTGCACAAAGTCTCAAACTTTATACAATACTTTCAGACTAGGTAGCAATGGATCATATTGGCAGGAATAGCCAAGGAAGTGATGTGCATTCCTTTGGTATAATATTGCACCTCCATTACCGAGCATACACATATCGAAATGAGATTTGGATTCCCAACCAAAATGCCTTTGAACATTATCCAACCATACTAGCAGTTTTCATTCAAATTCATCGTTAACTTGTTTAGACACAGATATTCAGGCAACATTATCCTGTGGTTGGCCCTCTGACCTCTTTCATGCCTTGATTGAACCCCACTTCCAAGGCAAGGCTCATCAATCTTAATGACTATACAAAGTGGAGAGTTGTCTTTTGAGAAGTAAACTTTAATTAATTTGGTTATGCAAACTCTGTCCAAATTTTTAATGATTTTATCAAGAAAAGTCAAACCTCAAAATATATAGTCGTCCACTACATCGATTGGCTCCACGTTGTCTACCCAAATAATTGTACCAAATACAAGTGTCAGCACGATTAAATAATAATTAAGGTCTGTTTCCCCAGCACAATACTTATTTGGTATGACATGCTAAAAGAACTCAAATTCAGTCTAGAGACTCTCTAGCTAGACTAGCTGTCCGTTAGCCGTTAATTTGCAAATAACCTCAGCTACCAAAATTGACCTTTGACTCGTACTGAGTGATGTGAGTTCACCATAAAAATGCATTTTTAATAATTTTTAAATACAATTTGGCAATTTTGAGGTTTAGTCATAATCGAATAAAGATTGAAATCTTTTAATCATTGATTAAATCAATAACTATTTCCTACATCTCTTGCCGATACGATTATTTTTAATAATTTTTTTGTTTTCTGCCAATAATGGCCATTATTATAAATTATTATAATTTTGAATTTTTTCTTTGCAAGACGCTAATTTTTTTTTTTTTTTTTGGTATTCATATTGTCCGATTTTTAAAAGTTCAAATAAAATATAAAACTCTGGTCATTTTCAAAAGAATTCAATAAAATTAACAACAAAGAAAAAATGTAGTTACATTTTGCTTTTTACCCTTTAATTATGCTGGTTAGTAAAATGACAAACAAACACGAAACCCACGTGGAGTCTCACTATCAGTAATACATACATCATTTTGTTTTTCCTTTAACCTGTTGATCAGATCTTCCACCGAGCTTATCCGTTTCTGTTTCGAAGCGATAGCCAGCACAGTAAATATATCCAAAATAGCTTGATCAACACTGAGAGCATTCATTTGTGTCTTCGTGGGTTTTGATTCTTCTTGAGAATTAAGAGGCACAGGCGTGTTAGTTTCCATGCTGTCACCGCTGTAATTAGAGGTTGCCATATTGACCGGAAATCAGTGCTAGTAGCGCCGACTACTTCCGTTAGAATTTTCCACCAGGCGGCGCTCTGCTTGATGTTCCGGTTACAGTTCCCCCAAAATGGCCGACTATTCGGACTCTAACCACAATTATTATGGAGAGGACCGCTATGGCGGGGGTTCGAGCAGGTAAGTTTCGTCGATGGACAAGTAAATTGCTTGAGTAATTATGATTATCTTAGGTAGATTGAGGTAGTAATTTTGCTTTTGATGGATGATCTAAAGCTTTGACATGTGCTGACCAAACTTTACTACTATTTAATGTCGTGTAAAATGATTCTCCTTGGTTCTTCTTTGGTAGTTTCTCATGGCAGAAAGGTTCGTCTTCGATTTTATCACAAAATGCGATTAAATCATTTTCACCTTTTACCATAATAAAGTTTACATCAGAATCCATCTCTCTTTCGTATTTATATCTAAAAACTAATTTCTTCTGAAAAACTGATTTTAAGTGGAGGGGAGAACAAAAGCAATACTTCGTAGGAAAAGGCGGTGGCCACAAAATCGGGGGTCATTTTTTTATTATTTCTTTCTTTTCTTTTTCTGCACATATTTTAGATTTTTCAGTTCATAGAAACTCCTTACTTCGAAAAATGTGTTCATCGTATCAATTTTTGGTCGTTTCTTCAAATAGTCTTCAAGAAAGAAACAAATCTGTTTGATCGCATCAAGCATGATTTGATTTCAGAACACATCCAACGAAAGCAAGTAGGTGTACGTCTTGGGGAATTAAAACATTGGAATTCAAATAAATTCTCTAAAATGTCAAAATAATAAAAAGTACCTTTTATTTTAATTGTTATTAGGAAAGGAATTATTGCTTTATTTTTAGTTTTTTTTGTTTTGTTTTTTGGGAAGGTTTTTTGCTAAGAAAGTTAGATTATTCTCTTTAATTTTGAGTAATTTTCACCACGAGGTCAGAAATGAATAAAAACGATTCTTGATTTATTGAATTTCGGTCGGTAAAAAAAAAAAAAAACTTAATGGAACAATATGTTGTTTCTTCTGCTTAAAATTGCATATTATTTTATTTACGTACACACGTCACAGTTTGTTTTCTGAGTATTTTTCTTTAATTTTGCAACGTGGGCTGCTTTTACTTTGACTACTCATATAAATTGCGGTCACTCGCCACTCAACTTCTTACCACCTCCCAAGACATTCTAGGAATTTAAAACGAATTCTTTTTGACTTGATAGGCAATGTTGATTGTAAGTGATAGCAAAACAGTTATTAGCCAAAAATAAAATAAGAATTGTATCTGTATGAAAATAAAATATTTAATGGAAAATGACCTTTCGTAGCTTGAACTTCTAATCAAAATTTTTTTTTTTTTTTAAATATTGATTTTATTTTTTTAATCCTCTCCTCCTCCTAACATTGAAAGAAAACAAGATCTTTCTTTACAGATAATAATAGGTTTTCTGTTTTATTTTGATTAAATCTGTTTTATATTTATAAACAACTTTATTTCTTAAAAATATTGTTATTTTTCAAAAACGCAGCTCGTTCTATACGTTGCATTTTTAAGTAAAAAAAAAAAAGGGCAGATGTACTATTGTTAATTATAATTCTATTTAGTTTTAGTATTAATTACGTTTTCTTAATTTGAAGTCGATTACTAACTCGGCATTTTTTTATCTTTGTAAAAGCATCCTTAAATAGGCTAGTAGTGTTTCAGAATAATAGATCTGATCACCACATGGTCACTAAAACTAAGGTCCCTTTTCATTATAAAATCAAACTAGCAATCACGCAGTTACTACTAATGTTCTATATAAGAGGTGGGAGGATTGGAATCTTGGGGGAGATGCTTGCTTTTTCTACTGCTAAAGATCGAATAGGACCGAAAGAAAAAGAAAGGCGCACACACACCTTCCACATGGCTGCCGGCTTTTCAAAGCACACTAAAACAACTATTCTCTTTGGTGAATGTTTTAAAACCCGCTTAGTAAGTCTTAAACAGTCACCAAAACTCAATTGAGCGTTAAAATAAGAGAAAAAAAAACTTCCTTGCTATAACCGATAACGAATTCCTTAAATGTTTAAAAACTTTGGTAGGTACATAGACAAATTCCCTAAAAATGTTTTGCTATTTTGCAAATCTTTTTTTTTTTTTTTTTATCTGTGACTCCAAATGAGGTTGAAATTGATTCTAAGTACCATTTTCAAAGTTAAGCTAACTTTCAAAGAAGCTTTTTGCTTTTAGGTTTGCATCAAGCTTTCTCTATCTCTCCTCTTTCAAATAGCAAGAAAACCTGTCCGGTGCAAGTAATATCGATGTGGGACGTTTAACTTTTTAGTTGTATCGAATCAGCCTTTCTTTATTTGGTTTCGGTAATTAATGACCCACCCCCACTCACACACTCTCTTTTTCTTTTTTATCTTCTAAGCATCTTCAAATAGTTGTTTTTCTACTTTTTATTATGAAAAAAAAATCTTGTTTTACCTAGCACGATGTCTTAATGATTTGGTTTTGGTGTCTCTTCTTGTTCTAAAACTAATTGTGACATGACATACAACACACCCACCTGAGAGGGGCAAAAATTACATTTTAAAATTTTTTATGTTTATCAATGCTATTTTTAACTTTTTATTCATTAAAAAAAAGAAAGTCTTCAATTTGGCTGGCTTTTCTTATTAATCATGATTAAATGTCGATGCCTTTGGGTTTTCTTGATCGTTTTTAACTTGTTTTTTTCCCTAATTTCTCAAAAATATTTCCATTTTTATAACTGGGCTATGAAAACTAGTTACACACAAACAATTATTTCCAGGATTTGAAAATGTTTAGATGACTTGTGTAGGAATGTGTTAATTTTTCTTTAAATGTTAACAATTCTTGACACTTCTTAATTCATTGAGATTTAAATTGTGCGTGTGTGAAAATGTCAATGTTTCACTTTTTATTGCCTTCCTGCAATAAATATTTCTGTGACTAAAAACAAAAAGGTAGATATCAAATCATAATTTCCAAAGTTTCAGTAGAAAAAAAAATGTTATTTATTACTTATTTAGGAGTATGACTCGTTTTTCAACAGGTTGTGTATGTAAAAAATAAAAAATAAAAAAATAACTCCTTGATAACGCTCTAAAAATATTTCGTAATTTTATTTAATGTAGTGCTTTCTTTAACAACTGATATTTTTTGAGTTAACAATTGCTTTTTTTTCCCTTCTTCATCGACTGAAATCAGTTACGTACTTTTATTTATTTTTTTCTTCTCCCTCGCCACATCAATTTGGTTACATTTTATTAAATTTTTTTATCGTTTTGGAAAGTTTTTGTTTTATCTCTTGTATATCTTTTTTTATATTTCTGCTTTTGGTATCAAGTGTAGAACATAAATTATTAGTATTGACTATTGAATAAACAAACTTCAATTTGTTGATGGTGATGTGTAGTCTACATTTCCTGGAAATATTCACTTTCTTTCACTATTTCAGTTCCGTAACCAATAAAATTGGATTTTTTTTTTCTTTGTCAGCTTTTAAAGTTTTACTTTCTGCTGTAGTTATTATGGCCGATTTTTGGAAAGTGTTGCCCTAAGTTGAAGGGAAGGCGGTCTAGGATTCGAATAGCAGGGTTAGACAATGTGTGTGTGTGTGTGTGATTGTTTTACGTCGTCTCTTGTCTCTTTAGTCTCTTCCTTCGTTATCAACGTCCACCCAGTTACCTGTAAGTCTTTCAGTTATGATTTTTCTTCTCGAACATCCTCATCTCGTATTTGTTGCGAAATTGGCAATCATGTAGGTACCTCCACTAGGTCGCGTAAAAAAAAACAAAAAAAAACAAACAGCATATGATGAAAAAAGGCCCCAAACTCAATAAAAACAAAGTTTTGTCATCAAAATGTTTGTTTAGGAGGAAAGACCAAAGTATTTTTTATTATTTTTTTTTTATTTTTTTTACTCCTTTCTAGCACGTTCGAAATTTTGATTAAAAAATCGTTTTTTTACATTCTTTTTGTCGAATTTTTGAAATTTTAATTTTTAGAAAATCTTGGTGATAAAAAATTTTTTTACATGTTACCACCCACTTACATAATTTCATGAAATTTCGAGAAATTAAATTTTTAGGGTGGGAGGGGTTTATTAGCTATAAACAGGACTTTTGGGGAAAGTAAATTTTTTTTTTTTTTTTTTTTTTTTGTAAAACAGTTACCGGTTTCATCGAAAATCTGCTTTGAATTGTAAAATAAAAAATGCAGTATTACATTATTAAAATTAAAGCTTTTAATTGTTTTTGTAAATAAGTTATATAAGGACATTATTGTCTGAAGAAATAAAACATTTTCAATGAATAATGGATTTTTACAAGAATTTTTTTCTTTTTTTTTCAAATTTTAATTGTAATAGTTCAAAAATCGTTTAAAATTCTTCATTGCTTTCAAGAATGCAACCTGATGATATCGTTAAGTGAAAAGTAAATTTACGAATAGAAGTTTGAAAAGCATTATAACAGTCGTTTGAATCCGAATATTTTAAAATAGACTTAAAAATAATTTTTAGTGGAGGGAAAAAAAAAAAAAGTTCCTAATTTCTACCTATAGGAATGTATAGATGACATAATCCTTAAAAAGGTCACGTGATTTAAGTGTTGTCTGGCGCACTGCAATTATTTAAATTTTAATTCAGTTCTGTTTCATCATTAACGTCTTTGCAAATCATCTCTTCAAAATATAAATTTACTTAATTGCTATTTCACTAAATATTTTTATTTTCTGTATTTATTTTAGTTTGTCATACTTCAATTAATGCAAATTTCATAAAGCTTCTTAAAAACTTAACTAAAAGTCAATAAAATATTAAATAATTGCTGAAAATGTTAATTTGTAAAAATTACTAGTTAGTTAAAAACTAAAAAAAAATGCATTCACTTAGATTTCGTAAATTTATATCAATTCTGGTCATCCATAAGAGTTGTCATCCCCTTAAGCCCTTCTCTATAAATCAAAGATCAAAGAAAGAGGAACCCATCATTAAGAAATGCTTGTATATTGGTTTTTATGCTATAAGTAATATTTATTTCAAATCAGATTAATTTAACTTTAAATTTTTTAATTAAATGTGTTTTACAAATTCATTCTAAACCTTAGGTATCAAAAATTTATGCCGAAAAAGTGGAGGGACCTACAATTATGTTATGAGAGGGGGGTGGGGGTCTTTTATAAAATGGTTGGCTCAAACATGAAGATGTATTGTGATCACTATTGTCTTAAGAAAAAAATTTTTTGATGAATAATTAATTTTTACAAGAATTGTTACATTTTTAAAAAATTTTAATTAGAATAATTTATAAAGTTTAAACTTCTACATTACTTAGGTGTTATTGTTAAGTAAAAATTGTTTATTAATCATAAATGGAAAAGCTTAGTACAAGTCATCAAACATCGATATGAAATTTTAAATTTTTTTGTGTGTATATAAACGTGCCAATTTTTGTAAATACGGACATCCATACACAACATTATCAAAAAGTTAACTATCGTTTATTTAAAGGCAAAATGCATAAAATTCAATAAAATATTAGACTTCTAAGAATATTTTCCTAGATTTTTAAGATTACTGGGTAGTTAAAAATTATATAAAAAAAAAATGAACTCCTCAGTTAAATTTTACAGATGTGTCCAGTGTAGAAGAAAAATTAGATAAACTTCTGCGTGACAGTGAAGTTGTCAATCTAACATCTTAAATGAACAGCTACCACTATGTTAAACAATGCATTTCTGTGATATTTTAAACTTTAAGTAATATTTGTTTCAAATCAGATTAATCAAACTTTAAATCAGCTAATGTAAAAATGGCACTAAAATCAGCAAATATTATTGATTTCAAAATGAAAACTCCTAGTCAATTTAATGTATTAGCTTTATATTAAAACTAAAATAAAACCATCCAGAAGTTTTTTCATTTTTAAAAATTCATTGTAAACTTTAGATATTGCAAATCTTTGGAAGGACCTATTATATTATCTACCGTCTTTTTCTTTTTTTGTTAGCCCTGACTTTTCTGGGTGGAACTGATTATTAAATTTTCCAAATTGCAATTTCCCAGTATTTGTTTGTTTGTATAATTGTTTTTATTCTTAAATGTGTTCAATCTCCTTCAGCATCTTTCAGAAATGACTTTAAAAAAAAAAACAACAAAAAAAAAAACTGCTTTCTGGAACTGGTATTCTCAGCAGTATTTCAAATTATAACACATTTCAGAAAGAATGATTTGGTTATCTGAAAATGTTAAAATTATCTGGAGGTACATTTCCCACATGTTGGAAACTTGCCTAGCTAAACACTGCAGATTAGTCCCAATGTTTAGTGTCATGGTGGGATTCCATCTCAAATATAGAAGTGATGTTCATTTACTTGTAGAAAAATCTTTGATTTCAATTGAAGGTAAAGTGACCATTCTCATATTGCATCAGTGTCATCTTATAAATTGAGATCAGCCAAATTTTAAAAGATTTAAATTTATTCCTAAGACATAAATAATTCTTGTTCATAGATGCTTGACTCTATCAGTTTTCAATCAAAATACGCATGTGTAATTGTTTCCTTTACTTAAGAGCAACATTGCCATTGCGTAGTTTGATCAAAATGAAGCTTCTTTCCCTTGTCTCCCACACAAACACACATTTCTTTTTATTTATCAGGATTTAAATTCCCTGTACATAAATGAGAACTTGATTGGGTTAAAATGTAATGGTAAAAATAGCATAATCCATTCAGATTATATAATATTTAAGACAAATCAATGATGACTTGCATAAAAGACTATTGGTAATTCTCCAGAGAATATGGTTCAGTGGCTAATTATTTTCTGTTATGATGAAATCTGAAAGAAACATTCCTGCAATTGTTCTACTACTCATGTGGTTTGTGTGTCTTGATAGGTACCAACATACTTAACCATAAGAAGTATGCACACATACTGGCTATAAAGAACAATGCACAAATGATGATGATGAATAAAATAAACTCTAATACATGAGCACTTTGTTATTGTTTTGTACTAATTGATAACAATGATTAATGTAACTAAACTTTTATCATTACAGTTCACTTTTCCCTTCTCCCCCACCCCGCTGTCACCGCACACTGGATTTTGTCCCTATATATATATATATATATATATATATATATATATATATATATAGAGAGAGAGAGAGTCTATTAACAAGTATATTTCATTTGTTTTTCACCTTTTAAAGATGTTTCACTGTAGCAATTAATGTTTTTCCCAATCTAAGCAGATGTCATCACTAAATTATGGCTTCAAATTTCACTTAATGTTGCTCCATTCTGGATTTCTTTACATATTTAATGTTATGTTTAGCTACTGTTGCCATGAAAACACATGAAATTGGAGAAAATCTTTATTTAAATGCAGCATCAAGTGGGGAAAGAACCCCCTTGTCTGTAAATGTGACCCATGTCTTGCAGGCTTGTATATATATATATATATATATATATATATATATATATATTACATTCTGTACTAAGCATCCTTTCGCATTTTCACAGAAGGAACTGTGGTGAACTCATATTTTTAAAGTGTTCTCACTGGAAAGGAAATGTTTGTTTTTGAATTTTTTTTACACAACACAAATTGGCCTTCATTTCTTGGTAGTAAATGCAAATTTAAATAATCCTGCAATTCTCTGTTGCAATTAATAGTGATGCTTCTACACATCACCTTCTTTAGGATCCATGTAGCTCGTTCACTTACCAAAAAGTAATTCATGAAATAAATGTGAAAAAGTGAGAAACACTTCCAGTTTTCTGATCCTCCTGCAAACTGGATTGACATATATCCTTTAATTCCCTCTAGATTCCAAAGTTTTCAAATTCCCATTCCTTTAGTTTTTCAATCCTATCAGTTCTCTGAAATTTTGTTTTCTAATCTGGGATCTACTAATTACAGACACTAAATTTCAAAATCTATTGAAATCTTTTCTCAACTGAAAACTGAAATTCTTCCATTTTGATTAAAATAACATTTATAGTCTAAATTCTGGAGATAATCATTAAAGAGTTTTCTCTTTTATTTCTACAGTAATTTCTTTGAATGGCTTTAGATGGACAATAACCAGTAAGAATTTAATGTCTGGATATTAGTATCTTTAGCATATGTGTAAAGAGGGTTTTTTTTGTTTTTTTTTTTTAGCAGCAGCAGCAGCATTTATGCTGAATTCCATCAAGTAGACACATTGTGAATTTGATTCTTTTCATTCTGCAATTCCATCAGAAACTTGTTTACTGCTGAAATTTGATCATGTTCTTTACAATTTGCTGAATAGATTTATTTAATACAAGTTAAAGTGTGTGCCTTTATAAAGATAGTGACTAAGGTACAATTCCTGGAACCAGCTAATAGAAGAAAAATGTTTTTCTTAGCGATAAACCTTAAAACAAAAGATTGGAATTATGTAAGAAAAACCTGTCTTGTTCCATTTTCCATGCTTTTTTTTTTTTTTTTTTTTTTTTTTTTTTAAGGTTGACTCCAGTTTTCTGTTTCTTTCAAATTATAGCAAATGAAATCTTTTCTTTGGTTGAATTGAACAACATTCTCTTTGGGAAACCAGTTTTCTTTTGAAACAGACAATGTCAGTTTCAGTGAATTTTCTTTAGCCTTAAATTATTTTTTATTTGTCCTTTGCTGTAAACTCAAGTTAGATTTTTTTTTTTTTTTTTTTGTTCCTGTCCTGGCAATCTGCATCCTCAAGAGTCAGGGAAGAAATGGTGTCTTTTGTTATAAATATGATTTGGTCATAAAACCACTGTCAACTTCTCTTGATGCCCTAAGCAACTTAGAACCCAAGTTATTATGCTTAATTATTAATCTAGCTCTGTAGACAGTCTAGCAACGGAATTTAAATTCATGTGCCCAGTTTTAAATCTTTTCTACACTAATAGCTTAAACTTTTAAAATCTTATGCTAAATTCCCAAAAGTTTTTTTTCTGTCTTAGGTCTAAATATAGGTATCCCAAATTAAAATTTTATTTTTAATATATCTAAAAACCTTTAATACAGACATAGAGAATTTGACAAAATTTTAAAAAATGGTACCAAATTTAACTTTGTAGCTCAATTAACGTTATGACCATTCAAAGTTTGTCAACTTTCTAGTCTCCTGTTCTATTGGACCAGAAGCCAATTTTAACAGTGTATAATTGAAGACTAGTTAAAAATCATTATAAATATATAATGTCCTATAGTTTTGAAGTAAAATAAATATAATACTAATAATGGAATCAATAATTATAAGATCTGATCAGCCTAAACATTGGCAAAAATTGTATTCTCAAAAACGAAATAGTTAAGACATGATGCAGAAGGTCAGGCAATTTTGACTGTTCATATAAGTTGCATTTCAACAGTTAATGCCTTGCAACTTCTATCTATGATTACTGGCACAACAGATGAAGTTTTTTTGTTTTTTTTTGTTTTTTAAAACAGTTAAAAAAAAAAATGTCATATCTAGAGCTTTACAACCATAGGAGCAATTTAACAGTGGGACCAAAATCAAATCTAATCAAAAGTATGCCATGCTTGACTTGCCATAGAACAAAGTATCCATTGGAGGTGCATGCCTGAAATTTTATCAATTTGGGATTGATAAATTCAGTAAGGGTTTTTTTTTTTTTTTTTTTTTTTTCCCACAAAAGTACAGTAATAAAGCCACTATGTCCCAAAGGATTACTGAGTGTTAGAGAATATGGGAGGGAAAATGTTCAGGAGAGGAAACAATATAAGAAGAGGAATTGAGAAGACAGAAACTAAGAATTGACATTGAATTTAAATTTTTGAAGATCAAAGTTAACTGAGAAGCAAAAAATCAAGATTTCCACAGAAAGTACTTATAGAAAACGTACAGGGAAGTTACATTACAGCAGTGAGAAAGTGACTGAAGCCAAGATGCCAGGTCAGGACCAATAACATCACAGATTCTTCTTTGGATGGTATCAAGAATCTCTAAATATATAGCGGGAACATCAAACCAGATGTAGCAACAATATTCAAAGCAAGGACGAATGGTAGACTGTAGAAAAAAATAAATGAGAGGGGGGGGTAAAAAAAAAAAAACAAGTTCGGAATTTGCCGGCAGACTGACTCTTCTTCATTCACTTAAAGGAAATAGATTCTGGGACTCTATTACTTTGCCACCACACTGGGCACTTTTCAGTTGACAAAGTCAGTCGCATCTCTTTCACCTTCTTTTTTACTATCAATCCAATCGTCAGACTAGCAGATGTAATCCGGCCAAAAAAAAACAAACAAACAAACCCAGCGCTCTTAGCATCTCGCTTTTTATGTCCCCTCAAGCAGGCCATAATTTGCATATGTGCAAATCCTGTCTCATAGAGACTAGACAAGCACTTATAAATTGTGGCCATGTTTTCTTTTCAGCACATCCATGCTTCTTTTGACCTCCGTGGTAAGTCATTTTTTTTTTGTCACAGCACCTATTACTACAACATAGACTTATAGATATATAAGATAGATTCTGGCAAGAATTGTCTAGTGCAACACAATGAACCAACTTTTCTAGCAGCAGGCCTAGTAATTGATTCAATATAATCTTTCCACTTCATGTTAGCTGAAAACATTAGTCTGAGAAGACAATGATTCATTCCCCTGTATGATAGCATCAGTCATGTAGATGGAAAGCAAAAAGGGTTAAAAGAAAGCAGTTTTGTGCACCTCTTACAGCAGGATAACAATTTTCTGAGGTTACAAAAAAAAAAAAAGTTATTACCATCAGATATAAGGAAGAAAATTGTTACAGATTTTAGAAAAGGGCACAGATTCAATGGCAAAAAAGGATTACACTCTTTAAAAATGCAGAAAAACTTTGAGGAAGTAAAAAAAAAAAAAAAAAAAATTTGCAGAAAATACGAAGCACGCCTACTTCAGTTCTTCAACTGGATACTCAATAGGGACATCTCAGCATGAAAGGATTTCATGTTTTCACAGGTTGTTTTCTCAATGACTGTAATACTTTACTGGAAAGTTAAACTTGAATGTTTGTGCGGTTTAAATTCTTTTTCTTACAAAGACAGAAAGGAATGTTTTGTCCTGGCGATTGAATCTGTTGGCTTTATTTCCCTGTGTTGATTTATGACCCCTTCGGCTGGACAAATCCCCACGTGGGTACTAATGCTTCTTTCTCTATGGTTAATTGCTTTCTTCCCCTTTATCTGCTACATAGCAGTCGGTTTTTTATTAAACAATGAAGGGTCATACCGACTCCATCAAGGAATTTCATAAGAGCTTGAAGAGCTCTCATTGGCCAGCAAATATAAAACCTTTCTCCATGAATTCAAAAAATAAATCTGCAACAATTCAATAATTTTGGCTGCTTCAACCACTGAGCTGAAAAGGTCATAAAAATATAACAATTTTAACACAAATTGTCTGGTCTTCATAAAAAGTATACTTCTCAAAAGAACATGTATTTTAAAAAAAAAAAAAACCTAGACAATTAAACATTTATACTAGGGTAACATTTTTAAAATACTAAAAATAAAATTTTTATAAAGGATCAAGAAAAGCAGTTGCTCATTTCCTTCCATTTCACGATTTAATAAGAAAGACTGAATCAGTTCAAAAAATTTGTCCAGAAATGCCATAAACTTTCAATATTTGATGACCAGCAGAGATAGGCTCTTTCAGTAATAATTGTTGACCTAGAAAAGCAAAAGCCATCTGGGAGGTGGGATGATTAACCAATAGAGAGTTAATTAGAGCCTCTAATACTTTGCCCAAAAGAGATGGAAGGCTAATAGGCTGATAGATGGATCCTTCTATCTCTTTCTTTCTTTCTTTTTCACTTTGTTTTGCTGTTGCAACACTGCTTTCTATTCGTCATACTGTTGTCACTTTATCACTCTCCATTTAACTCTTCATTTTGATAATCATGATTTCTGCTATTTTGATATATCCAATAAGTTCAATATGTTGAGGCTTTTATTGCCTTTCTTGTACCTGTGGGTGTGTGAATAATCAATTTGCCAATAAAAATAGTTTGTTCTCTCTTCCAATTTGGATAATAGAGCAGTGTATGCAAATGATTGTTAAATAGACCTTTTTGTTAAATAACTTAGCAAACTGGTTTTTCACTTGCTCTAATATTTCAATGTTTTCTTTATTTATGAATTACTGATTTCCAGTTTTTGTTAAAAGAAATTAATGCTCCTAAAAGTGAAAACTTTCTGTAATATTTGTACTTTTTACAAAATTAACTGTACTTTTACAATTTTCATAGAAAAGATCCAACTTTTTCAGTATCATAAATTTTTTTTAATTGAGTTCAACCCACTTCACAAAATCAATATAAAAATGCATTTTTGAGAAGTGGATTGACTCTGAAATCTTTCAGCAACCATATAGGTATAGTATGTGAGATAACCTTAGAATTATTGTAAACATTCTACTAAAAATGATTTTGTAAAAGCTTTCCTGATAAAAATCTTTCTCTTTTAGCTTTTTGTGAAGTGTTTTTATATATAATAGACAAAAGTAAACTTTTCATGATATTACAAGTTCAAATTCAAAACACAGTTCAGTAAATATAAATTTTTTTTATATATATATTCTTGAAAGAAGTTATGACTTGTTTCCTTTTTTATATTTGCCTTATTTTGCTATAAAATAATCTGTCACTTATAATCTTTCCCCCTCTTCTGTGTAAAAAGTCTTTGTAGTTCATCTACCTGTTTTTGTACCCATGTAAAAAAAAAATTATTACACAGAATTATGAGTTTATATTAACAAGATTTTATAAACATTTGTCTTTAATTCATCACCATTTTTTTATTATTATTTCTTCAGGGTGGCTGCTGCTTATAGCTTTCTTTTAATTGAAGAAAAAGTGTGTGACTTACTTGTTCTGATAAAACTTATTCATTAGGATATATTTATAGGATTCTTATTTCACTTAATTATCCAAGGCTACCTTTTCAACCAGCTTGGCAGCTTTTATAAAAAGTGTTTCTTTTAGTTTTTTTAGTCTTAGCCATTTATTTTCAATTTGTGATTAAAAGCATAATTCTACCATGACATACACTCAACATTAAATTTGAGTTTGTACTCTGAAACTCTAAAATAAATGGCATTAAGATTGTTGTATAAGCAAATTAACAGATTGTGACAGCAGTTAGGCAGATGTGATTAAATATATTTTAATGTTTAAAAAAATTATTCAGTATTATTATTGTTTAAGTAATAAGCATTGTAACATAGCACAACTAGCTATATTGTGGAAAAAGGAATTTTCGACAATATATGCATTTTTTACGTATTTATGGTTATTTTTTTTATCAAAAACAACATTTTTGTACATGTAGTTGTGGATAATATACATTAATTACTAATTTATTTTAATAACTATTTGTGCTCAGTTGTTGGCATTAATAGCTATCTGCTGATGTGTTAAATTTTTGGAGAAATGCAATAATAAAAAATGTAAATTTTGTCTTTGTTAGACATTGTGATCTGTAAACATAATTGATATGGAGTTTTGTGCAGAATGTTCAACTTTTAGCCTATCATTTAAAACTATCCCTCACCTATGCTAATTTATTATCCAATGTTTTTTTTTTCTCTCTAGAATTAAGGTGTGTTGTAAAATGAAAATCAGTGTAGGTAATTTGGATAAAAAATGAAACATTTCCTTTTAAAAAAAAGAAAAAATGAATCAAAATGAGTTTCAGGTATCTTGGAGAGTTCCTTTCAAATAGTTTATCAAACATGACCTGGTTTTGGAGGGACTGTCCTGGTGACGACAAAAGCTATTGTTGTGTGTCAGCCCTGAATCTTTGAAGCATGTTAAATCATTACTTTATACAAAACTAAACCTATAATAAAAATTGAAAACTATCCAGGTTTGAGATTTAGAAATTATAGTTAACCTGTTTTCAAGTTGTGGTCATTAAATAAGCAAACATCCCCACCCCCAAGCTGAAATTCTCAACCATTCTTTTGTTTATCCTTTTGACATTCCCCCTCACCTCTAATTCTATGAATTAATTTTGTTTGTATTAACATTTTATTCTCCGTAGAAATAAGATTTGCAAGTTCATTATGGTTATTTCCAAT
Organism: Acanthosepion pharaonis; assembly: GCA_903632075.3. Classification (NCBI taxonomy): domain Eukaryota; kingdom Metazoa; phylum Mollusca; class Cephalopoda; order Sepiida; family Sepiidae; genus Acanthosepion; species Acanthosepion pharaonis. Next base: position 17,054 of record CAHIKZ030000559.1, on the reverse strand, counting down.
TCACTGTGGTATCTATATCTCTCTCTCTCCCCCCCCACACACACACACACACACACACACACACACACACAAGTAAATTCTCTTAACTGGTCATCTTTACTTTGGGTTGTAAATAATGCCACCTGTTCTTTTATTGCAATTATTGTGAAGAAACGATTCCTAGCTTCTTGTGACATGAGATGCTAACAAAAAGTTTAGGGAGATTTCACTAATGGCACCTATACAACAATTTCACAAAAATAGCATCAAAAGTCCAAACTCTATTCAGTTCATGTATAGGGGTCAAATTAAAATTTCAGGTTAATGCCTCTCATGTTTTCGCACATTCACATACACTGGGTTGTTTAAAGAAACTTGGTATAAAAAAACAATTTAGAACAAATTAAAACTTATCGTTTTAAGTTTCTATTTTAAGATTTTGCCTTTTTATAAACAGTACTTGCATTTTTGTCAGTAACAATACAACTCAAACATTTTTGTTTTTTGCTTTGTAATATTCATGTCAACTATTTGAAAATAATTTTTTAAAAGATAAGACAAAAAAAGTAAATGTTATAGCCAAATTTTACAACAATGACTAAGTTTGTAATTAAATCCAATTTACAACACTAAAAAGGAATTAATAATTGAAAACGGGATTTATATTTTTAACAGTGGGAAAATTTTATTAAAAGCAGTTTTTTTTTCTTTTCACTTTTTTCTAGTATCTATTTTCTTTTGTCAGTTTCAAGTGTCTAAAAAATGATGTGCAACTTGCAGCTATTTTATAGACTTTGTTCCTTATTCTGAAATATTTTGAAACTTCCAATGTTGCACTCTGTTCAAGTTAACAAAAGAATGTCAATTCATGCAAGATTTTGGGGAGTAACATTGAAACACTTCATACAAGAGTTACTTTGTAACTGTTTTGTGTATGTATGTGCACATGCTTATATAAACTGAATATAATATAGAATTATATGTAAAATTTTGTATGCATAATTGGCAGGTGTTTGTTTTTGCCTTTGTATTGATAAATCTTTTAAAAATTTCTTCTTTTGAAGCCCTTGTCAGAAAGAACCTCCAGTGAAGTAAGTTTGGGATTTTTTTCCAGCCTCTTTATAAAACCCGACTTACCCAAATAATCCTTTTTTTTTTTTTTTTTTTTTTTTTTTTTTCCTAAAGTTCTAATTTGATTAGATCTTGTGCTCACTCGTTCTCTCGGCAAAATCAATGAGAAAAATTACATAAATAACCCCTCCATTAAGAAAATGGCACCCTTTTGATAGATTTCCAGTTAAAATAACTATAGCTTCATGATGTATAGCTTTAAGTGATAAATGTTTTTATTTGAAATAATAGATTGCCATTGGTCATGACTGCTTTATTGTTTTTAAGCTTCTTGCAGGTCTCACTTGTCAGTTACAAAATGAAAAGTTCATTATGCATTCTTACTTCCAATATGTCTGGTTTATTAATAGCTTTTATAGTACAAATTAAAATTACTTGTTATCTAATGTTTCTATAATATTGAGATGAATTTATTGTACTTATCTGGAGAAAGGTTTGGTCAAAAGATTCTCAATTTAAAAAAAAAAAAAAAAAATTTACTTATATTACTTGTTCAAATAATTGTTGGAATAATGACTCCTGCTCCCTAAATTATTGCTATCATTTTATATTTTAATTTGATATTTGTAGTCTTGCCAAAGCCGATGTGAACTAAAAAAAAAAAAAAAAAAAAAAAAATTTTCTTTTTTCTTTCTTTCTTTTATGGAGTGAAAACTAATCAGCATGATGAAACTGGCTTTTTGCAAAAACAAAAAATTTACTTAATTTGTAATATATCAGAAATGTCAAACTTTTTAGTAATTTTTTTCCCAATTGTAATTCTTTGCTTTATCTACATGATTTCTGTATGCTTTACATGAGTTGTTTTTTTTTTTTTTTTCTCTCTCTCTCTCTCTCTGTGTTTATTGCTGATTATGTAGATTGATCAATGTTTATTGGTTAGTTCTGTGTAGATTTCCACTAATAATAAATTTTAGCCTTATTTTACTTTACTATTGCAGTTGAAAAATTTCTGTGGTGTTAGATTGCATTAGGAGTGTTTAATTTTAACTTCATTAAAAAAAAAAAAAAACAAAGTTGATTTTATTGGGGCTGATGTTATTTCAGCATTCTTTTTCTTCCATCATTGAAGCAAATATTTTCTGTCTTTTTTTTTTTTTTTTTTTTTTTTAATGAATGTTATTAAAAAAAAAAAAATTCTTCATTCTTCGAAAATATGCTTTTAAGTAGGCACCCAAGGGGTCGTCACTGATGTTATTTGACTTGGTTCATCAGGGAGTTTCGGGTCTTTCAACATCATACTCCCCATCACCAAATCGACCCAATCAGGGGAGATCAACCCCTGATTCCCCCTTCCAATTAAACGCTAACAGCTACTCTGGCCTTTTTAAAGAATAAGAGGAAGAAAGACCACATATTCCACACATCCGATTGGATGTTTCTAACAACCAATCCACTGCACGAACTATCTTTTAAATGGCCCGCGGTGGGGACTGGCTTCTTTTCTTATTTCAGTGGATTGCAGTTTCGATGGATAACCGAGGAGGTAATCTTAATGTTTCTAAACCTTACCCTTTTCCTTAAGTATTGTATGGTTTAATTATTTGCTATTTTTATTTTATTTGTACTTTTTCCTTTTCTTTTGGCGAGGATACTTAAACTCAACCCTATTATCACATTTTATCGTTTAGACTGTTTCTTAACATTATTGCATGTTAACTTTAAATGAATGTATTTGCAAATTAAGATAAAATTATAAACATATATATATATATATATATATATATATATATATATATATATATATATATATATATATATATATATATATATATTTTTCCGTACATACAAAATGAAATTAAAAATAAAATAAAATAAAAGTACAATAAGCACTATAATATTCCTTAACATTGATTCAAACTATATATAAATTTGAAGTTGTTAAATGTAATAGACGCATTTAAATGATCTTGAGTATATCAAATATTAACGAAGCTTCATGTTATATTTATATATATGTATCGCTTAAAACCAATGACAATTAAACTAATAAGATAATATACAAACGATATGGCGATGATCGAGAGAAAAAAACTCTATAAATACACTATATACGAGTTATGATTCCGATTTAAAATATGCGAAATGTTCGTATAAATGTAAAAAAAAAAAAAAATAGACAAAAGGTCTTACATTCGAATAAAAAAAAAAAATGTATGGGAATAATGGACAAAAAGTCTTAAGAGATGTGTCGCGCCAAAACTGCTAAAAAGGTAAATAGTAACTTAAAAAGTACCGCGTATAACATGGGTTTAACATAAAAACAACATATTTACAAATAATACAATTTACAAATTGACAAGATATATTCTTTGGCTGTACTTGTACAATTCAATTCGTGTATTTTCTCTCTCACTCTCTCTCTCTCTCACACTCTCTCTCTCTCTCTCAAAAAAAAAAAAAAAAAATTAATAAAAATGTTTATAATATTGCCATGTTGCAATTATATTAATAGTTATTTACAGATTTACCCGGCTTGATAATTATTTGTTACATTGAAGTCCAAGAGCTATCATGCTTAATCCATAACCATTTTGCTGTCCTTTCTGCTGTATTAGTTATGGTCTGGATCACCTTTCTTTTGTTAGCACCTACTACGCCAATATCAGTTAGAGCTTTGCATAGGGACCTTGCAACAAAACCCCTTACACCCACCTCGATTGGCAAACAGCTTGATTTCCATCCATTGTTTTTGCAACTCACTATTAGTTCGTCATATTTTAACATCTTCCATTTGTGGGCTTCTTCTGCATGCTCTTCCCAAGGCACTGTTAGTTCCCACATTATTACTTTCTTAATATTGTTAGAGTAGAATACTAAATCTGGGCGTAATGATGTTTGCACAATGTTTGCAAGATATATTCACTTTATGGAGAAGTTACTCTAAATGCTCAAATGTGTTGAAATTGATCTTCAATGTTTCCTATTAGGTCAGCCAGTTGAGGTTGATTTAAATGAAGATATTATTTCAGAATAATATTGACATGTTAAAGATGACGCACACTGAAAATATCCAAACCAAATGTTGACAAATGATTTACACCAGTTTGGTTATATTAATCACTTTGATGGGGTTAGGGCCTCGGCACAAAGACAAAAATGTTCTACCACAAAGTGCAATGGTCTCTTGATCATGGAATAAGTTAAATGAACCAGCAACACTCTCTAAAGGTAGTTTTCATCTGAAGAATGTGATGCTGTGCATATAGTAGGACTAATTTGTTGATTTCACCAACTGAAGGCTCATCCTGGGTATGACAATAAACTACATCCGCGTCCTGGGTAAGACGATAAACTACGTCCAACAGCAAGGCCTCTGATCAGGAGGTTTTGAGGAGCATGGAACCACCTCTTAATTGCTGGTGTTCCCAGGTCCACTCTGACCCGGGGTGGTAGCACCTGTTAGGGTCCCAGCTATGGGCAAATAGTTAACACTCGGATTACATCCGCGTCCTGGGTATGACGATAAACTACATCCACGTCCTGGGTATGACGATAAACTACATCCAACAGCAAGGCCTCTGATAATGTTTTTGAAAAAAAAAAAATATTACTAGCTATACATTTTTGGGAAAAAATATTACCAGGAAAAAAAAAAGAACTTGTCTGCATTACATGACCCATTGAGGTTGATATGCCACAAACCAAACCAACTTTCAATTAATGAAAAATATGAGAAAAGATAATAAATATTTCTTTGGTGACCAATTAGAAATTAGTTGCCATATTTATAAGAAAAATGCACTCTCAGTTAACCATTTCTTCTGGTCTTTACAGAATTATTTTAATGTATTTACCTCCCAAAAAGTTACTTTAAAAAAAAAATTAAAAAAAAAAAAAAGCATACCGTGATGTAAAAAGGCCTCAGACTTGATAAAAAATGTTTTATAGTCAAAATCTTATTATTAAGAGGGAGGGGGGAACAAAGTATTTTTTGATTATTTTAAATTTTTTAACCTCCCTAATACAGTAAAAATCTTGTTTTTTCTTGCATTAGCAGATGGGCAAAACATTAGTATATGAAACTTAGCATCTTTTTTGCAATAAAAACAAATCGTTTTGGAAATTCTTGCAAAAATTAAATAATTCACAATTTCTAATTGTTGTTTTAACATTTCTTGCCCAATTGCTTATAGTAGGTATCAATGGTACCAAATTTATCTTGCTAGTTCAATTACCAACCGAGTTATGATCATTCAAAGTTTTTGAATTTTCCGTCTTTTAGTGCAATTGTGTCAGAAGCCCATTTTAACAGTGTATATTTGAAGATGCAGGCTTCAAACAAATGAAAAATCATTATAAATGCAAATAAAATTACTTTTATTAAGCAATAGAAGAAAGATAATACCAATGGAATTAATAATTATTACATAAGACCAACCTAAACGGGTAATCACATTTCATTCTAAAAACAGTGCAAAAATAACACAGGAAGACAAATTTGATCATTCCTATCAACAAAATTATTTTAATGAGAATTCTTTTGGGCTTCAAGCAAATGTTTAAACTACCATAAATATTTATTGTTCTGGATTACATACTTTAATTTTAAATAAAATTACATAAGTTTAAGCTTGCAAAAGAAATAATTTGTTAGAAATAATTGTCTACATTGTAATTTTTATGAGGCTACAAAAAATAAATGTTAGTATTGCTGGCAACATGCAGTTTCAACTACAATCTATTAAGATTTTAATTTTCAGTTTTGAATTTTTCTTGTAGCTTTTTATCCAGTGATTTGAAACTGGTGAGATAAGAATTGGAAGAAGAGTTTAAAAATGCTATTTTTGTAGCAGAGCAACAAATGATCACAGAAAACAATTTGGTTGGTTATTAGAGTTGGTCAGTTTGACAATTTATGTTTCAGTATTGGTTTCCGTTTTTTATTCCTTGATACCATAGTTTTTGATTTGGTTTTTAATTTAGTATTTTTGCTTTCTAAGGAAGCCATTCATTTTCTGGTGTTAATGATAGAAGTTCCAGTCGATATCTGATTTTGTTTGAGATTGATAAATTTGAAACTTAGTCTGTTTAACTCGCAAATTCTCATGTTTAAACATATTCATATGGCTGGAAAGAAAATAAAATAATCTTTCTAAATATGTAATTTGTATGTGCTTTTACTCATTGATTTTTTTTCTTTTTTTTTTTTTTTTTTTTTTTTCTATAGAGAGTTAAAATGGTATTTCATTTTGAACATCCGAAATTGCAAAATATGATTTCATTATTGGGGTTTTGCAAATAAATTTCTTCTAAACAAGGAAAATCAATGAGTTACTTTTTTCCTTTAAATAATTTTTTTTTCTGGCGAACATACACCTAAAATTAAATATTAAAAATAATTAAAAGCTTTTAATTTCATTTTTAGAATGTGTCTATTTCCAAATCTGTGAGTATCACCTGTTTGTTTTTTTGTTTTTTAGATACACATTTTAAAACTGAAATCATTTTAAATATATAATTAAGTGTATTTGCTAGATAAATTTTTTTTAACTGAAACATTATTCAGACATTATATTTTCCTTTTTTTTCTCTTTGAAAACATTGAGTGTCATATCTGTTGTATTTCCTTTTTCTTCTTCATTTCTTTTGTAAACAAATAGATTTCACATTTATTTCCTAAAACTAGTCAATTAAATGTTTTTAACATTTTTCTTCAATCTTTTTCTCTGACAATAATGATATAAATGTTGACAATTTAATTTTATTAACATCTGAAAATCTTTTTTAATAGTGTTACTTTGGATATGGTCACTCGGTGATAGCACTTTAAAAAAACAAACGATTTCAGTTTCATAAAAAAATTTGATGCAGTTTCATGGTGTGAAGATGAAACCAAAGAAAACTTCTTTCTTTTTTTTTTTGTTTTTTAACCACCCATCTCTATTGGTTATGCATAGCTGCAATATTTTGTTGTATTGAATTTGGAAGTATGGAGTTGTTCTCCATTCTGCTCAAAATAAGTGTTTCAGACTTCATATTTTAGTCTGATTTATGATCAATAATGATTAAAATATTTTCAAATTGGTTCTATTTCAAGGGGGAAAATAGCTTAAAATTGGGGGGAGACTTTATTGATTGTTTTAAAAAAATATTGGTTAGATTGTCTGCAGCACAACCCTGGCACCATCTTCAGTATCTACCAACTGAAAAGTTTTAAAATGTTACTTCACTTAAAAATCTTACAAAAATTAATCAGGTAAAAAATAGTTAATTTCATAATTTCTCAAAAAAAAATGTATGTTAAAAAAGTTTTTTTTTAAATCTTATTAAAGAAAAGTTAAATTTGGGATAGTAGTATTTTTACTTTTTATGAAACAAAATTATTTTTTTCTTAACTTATTTAATACTTAAGAATGATACTGTGGGTTGGGTTCTCTAATTTTGGTTAGCAACCAGTCTAAGAGACTGAATTTAAAACCATGCAGATAAAAAAAAAAAAATCATATCCCTTCAGGACAGAAGCACTCAATCTCCAGAAATTCATTGTCATGCATTCTTGAAAAAGATGGGTTATGGAATTTTCTTTCTTTTTTTGTTTTGTTTTTTTTATCATAAATATTTTTCATAATTTAGTAAATATCAAAAGTTTTACTAAATCTGTTTTTGCTGAAATCTCATGTCTGAATTTTTAAATCAGTATGTGTTTTTCTTTTTTTTTTCTTATGTCAGTGTAAACAATCTCTCAGGCATGTGTGTGTGTGTGTGTGTGCTCTGCAATCTTTACTCATGGCACAAAAATTGTGATGATTGGCTTTGATTGCAAAGTTTCATGTTCATTTATCAATTGCTTGCTATTAGGATCCCATGTTGCTTACTGAGATTGGGTTCCTTGGATATTTTAAAAAGGTTCTCTTTGCTTATGACCTTATCACAAAATTGTTAGATTAGCTAATTAAAGCATGAAGTCATTCCATAAAGGTAATGCCATACTAGAATCTATTGAAATATTTGATTTTCATTTAACAAATTTCATTGTTTAAAAGCAAATCTTCAAAGTTTTGTACATCAAAATATATATCAGCTCTCCTGAAATAATAATTTCCAGCTGTTTTTTTGTTTATTTCTTTTTTATTCTACAGATCTTACTGTTGGAAGACAATAATTTACTTTGCATTACTGGATATCATTAGCAAATTCTTATTGCAAATTTGTTTTTGTTGCTACAAATATCAAGCAATTTTCTTTGTTTCTTACCTGAACTTTGACTATTCTTTGAAAATATTTGCTCAGCTTCTTGCAAATATAATTCTGTCAAATCTTGTTTTTCAGAGATGACTATGGTGGAAGTCAAGGTTATGGAGGTGATTCCATGTATGGTGACAGATACGGTGACCGGGGGAGAGACAGGGATCGAGACAGGGATCGAGGACGACGTAAACCATTACCCACTGAACCACCCTACACAGTCTTTGTGGGCAACCTGCCATACAAAGTAGTGCAAGGGGATTTAGAATTAATATTTTATGGTCTCGATGTAAGTTTTATTTTTGTTTTTTGACTGACTTTGAAATTAGTCACTTTGATATTAGGTTCTCTGAAAATTTCCTCAGCACCAATTTGCTTTTGTTTGGAAGCCAGAGTTGTGCAATTTCTTATGTCATATAAAGTATTTTAAATATAAACATTTCTTACCCATTTTTTCTTTTTGTAATTGTTTTTACTGGCACTTGATCTCTCTATGTATGTCCTAAAAACTCATTACATAAATGAGGGGATTTTATAACTATGAAATTGTTTTAGAAGCAAATAAAATAAATTCTTCTGTTTATCAAGTAAAAGATTTATGAACTAAGGAAACTGCAAGTGAGATGGGAGTGTCCTGGGTCAGGAAATACTTCAACTGTCAGTTTTGTCTTACCTAAACATTGATAGTGTATGTGAATACTTTCTTTCCTGAAAGCAAGCTTTTTTCTTTTCTTTTTTATCACATTCTGTTTGAAAATGAGTTGAGAAATTGTACTAAAAAGGGGTGGGACATTAAAAAGAACAATGATTTGTGACTTAAACAATTTCTACAACTCCATTGTGAAAGGTAACCTTCACATATGCTTTTTACTTTAACTTTTCAAGTTGACATATTTTCTCTCATATATGGAACACTGCTGACCTGATGAGCAAAATTTGAAATACCTTCTATTGTACTTGATGATTGATTGAAAAATAATGTAACAATTACTGTTATCATGGCTAATGTACTAAAGAACAATTTTCATGTATATCAGTTCAAGCAAATTATTTTTTAAAATGGATCCTATTTGCTGGCTAACTTTACTCTGCCAGGGTCTCTCTGCTTAAGGTCATAATGGACCTTTAGCTCTGATGCTTGGGAAAATTACAGCAAGCAGTAATCCTTGAAACAAACCATGAATTCTATAGTTTAGCAGATGCAATTCTACATTCTAAAATTCTGAAAACTAATGAAATATTTGCATCTGTCTCCATATTTTTCAGATAATTCTCTTTATTAATCTGTTTTTGCTGCAATTGTATTTCACAGAGAGAACATTTTGTATTTGGTAATCTTAGTCTTTTCATTTCATTTAACCAGAAACACCTACAAATGTGACAAGTTTCAGTATTGAATGCTAAATTTTTTGTGTTATTGGCAATGAGATAAAAAGAACACAAAGAACAGACTTTGTTGTTTCAATGTCATTTTTATTTGAAGACTACTAAAGACCTTAACACTCAGTCATGTGACTGTTAGGTTATGGTGTTTGAGAAACGAAGAACTTGTAAAAACTACTGCATGCATCTTCAGAAGGATTTTAAAAAAAAAAAAAAAAGTCCTCAAAACATGTGAAAAGCAGCAAAATTCAAAACGAATAATCCAAAGACGTGTAAATAAGAGAATTAGTTTAATGTTGTTAGAAAACCGGAAATCTTTGCAGTTTTGTGATTTAACAAAAAACTGTTTCTTGTAACATAAATCTTTCCTCTATCCAAATGTTTAGTCAAAAGATGTATGAGGAGTCTGTTGAAACATTCCAAACTTGTATTTGGCAGTAATGACTAACAGTAGTCTGCTGCAAAAATAAGTAAATAGATTCACCCTTCCAGCAAAATGCTGTGAGAATGAGATTTAACACAGACATTAATAATCTCAAGTGAAAGAAATTGTATTAATATCTTCTCGTTAATCAATATTTGAAAGAGTCAATGGACTTTGCCTTCAATGTAAACATAGTTATTTGGTCTGTTGCCATCCAACCACTTGCAGTGATATCAAGAGGGGGGGCAACATTTGTGTATGTTAAATGTTTTGGCATATCAAACTTGAATCGTTTGGAATAACTAAGTTTTCCCTTGTGTGCATCCTCGTCAATTGAAGAGGAAGACACCTTTTAATTATTTTACATTTAAAGCTTTGCTTGTATTTCTACATATGACCTGGACCTGAAAAAGTAATAATTACTTAATTTGTATCCAAGATGGCTGATATTTTTTATAAGTAGCATGCATGTCTAGAAATAAAAATTGGGGCGAGTCATATCCAAAACCATATCAAAAACAGTTCTGTATGAAAGGACTTTTAAACTGGGATATTATTAGCTAATAATTCCATTAAGGTGATCAGTTAATTGAATGGGTTGAGAACACATCCATTGTTGGTATGTGGTAATCATTTTGTGTTCAAAGGCTGAGATTTAACACATAAAATATTCAGTGGGTGCAACAATACAAAGAATAGATGTTTAGTCCTCCTACTAATCTCTTTCTCTCAGTCTTAACATTTTTAAAAATGGGGCCACGGGCAATGATTTTGACCGTTTTATGTATTTTAGGTTCGGAATGTACGATTGGTAAGAGACAAGGAAACAGACAAATTCAAAGGTATGTATTTCCTTCATTTTCATATAACTCCTTTACACAGGACATATACAGTGTAGCCAAAAATTTTTCATCTTTAAAAAACATGAAGCACCATTAAATTTGGATGAAATTTTAAACTGTATTTCAAAACCCTCCCTAAGTATGGAGTTAGTGTTGGCTTTAACTTTGAGAATAACTTTCCAAGCTTTGAACTCGTTCATTGTGTTGCTGATTTATCATTTGGACATTTTATGATACCATATGATTTTGGTTACTTCTACCTCTGCTCACTCCCCTGCCATCAACAACAACAACAAATATCACAGTCACTAATGAGCCCTTATTTCTTCAGCACTTAGTCCTATTGCTAGTGCAGAAATAAAAGTGAGCTCTGTAGAGAAGAAAGTTGCACTTGAAAAAGAAAAGCCAGTGAAAAATGAAGTCAAAATATTTTCTTTTGTTGATTCTGTTCAATCAAATACTCATGAACAATTTGAGATTTTAACTCAATTTAGCAAATGAGCCTCTTTCAAAAAAGAAAGTCATTTATTATGTCTACCCATTGATATGAGATAGATTACATTAGAATATATTTTCTTGTTTTTTTTTGTTTTTTACCAGGTTTTGCTTATGTTGAATTTGAACATCGGGAGTCACTCAAAGAAGCCCTTTCTTATGATGGTGCAGTAAGTGTGTTTTTTTTTGTTTGTTTGTTTTTTTTTTTTTTTTTTTTTTTTTTTTTCTTGGTTTGTGTGTCTCTCTCTCTTTTTGGTTTGTCTGTCTCTCTCTCTCTTTGGTCGGTTTGTCTCTCTCTCTCTCTCTCTTTGTCTCTCTCTCTCTCTCTCTCTCTCTTTGTCTCTCTCTCTCTCTCTCTCTCTCTCTTGGTCGGTTTGTCTCTCTCTCTCTCTCTCTCTTTTTGGTTTTGTTTGTTTGTCTCTCTCTCTCGTTGGTCGGTTTGTCTCTCTCTCTCGTTGGTCGGTTTGTCTCTCTCTCTCGTTGGTCGGTTTGTCTCTCTCTCTCTTTGGTCGGTTTGTCTCTCTCTCTCTTTTTGTCGGTTTGTCTCTCTCTCTCTCTCTTTTGGTCGGTTTGTCTCTCTCTCTCTCTCTCTTTGGTCGGTTTGTCTCTCTC
>CAHIKZ030000558.1:2532500-2543887 GCA_903632075.3 Acanthosepion pharaonis | reverse complement strand
AATATAAGAATGAATGAATGTCACAGAAGAATGTTGATTGGAAAATATAAAAAATTGAAAAATATGGTAAGAATAAAAAGAAAAAAAGGATGATCAAAGAAATCGAACACGATGTTTTATGTCACGAAAATTAAAGAAACAGGCGGGAAATCGTTAGAATAAAATAAAGGGTAAAGAAAAGAGGCATTGATTTGCAGGAAAGGAGGAAGAAAGTCCGAAATAATTTAGAGAAAGAAGAGGAAATATATATTTGGAAGAAGGTATAAAAATAGTAAAAAGAATGTTAAAAACAATAGAAAAAGAAAAACAGGAGAAGGAAAGAAAAACAAGTCGGATCAGAGTCATTTGAAAAGATTTCAAAAGAAGGTGGAAATCAGCAAAAAAGACACTGAATAGAAATAAAAGATATTTAACACAATGAAGATGGAATACAAATGTGCTGTCAAATTCTTTTCTATGATTAATGAATGTTAAGCTTAATCATATCGATATATTGTAGAATAGGGCATGTATTAATGGTCTTCCTTGTGAAGAAAATAACCTCTGAATACATTAGACAAACACGTTTAAGTGCCAGATGACCAAACCGCAATCCACAACGTTGACTCATTATTGGACAGATGCAAACGTTTCCAGCACCGTTTCAGGCACAATCTCAAAGAAAAGCTTAGAACTTATGACACAGTTCTTTACTGCTTGTGCAATTATTAACCTTCTTACGAGTTTCAAGAAACACTCAAAAGTTTCGAAAGTAGTTTCCACGTTCATTTCCTCTAATTTATTTAATGATCGTTGTTGTAAAACACAAAAGACACGATCGTCCACGTGTTGAAGGGAAATAGTAAATAAATACAATTTACAGTTGAGGTGGCTAGATATTACTGTAAATTCATATAGCGAAGAAAACGGCGACTTACCCCGTCAAGCCAAGCGTATCCTACGACGGAAAATGTGGCGAAAAAGAAAATTACTTACGAAAAAAAAAGGGCACGTATTCCGCATGACATGCTGAAGACGGAATATGCAAATTAAAAACAAGTCCGTCGCAGGAGACGCTGTAAAAGTATTTTGATATGCAAAAATTAGGCGTCCTCTCCCAGTTGTAGACGAATGGAAAAAATGCTCGGCCGATTAAAGCAGTTGGTGTTCTCGAATCAGAAAGAAAAATTCGGGCATTATGGCTACCGCGTTTGTCGGAGAGTGAGTTCTTTTTCTGACTGGTTACGTGCATTTTGATTTGTGAGATTTCGGCATTTCTTTCTGCCCCCGATATTCGAGTCTGGACTTAATGATTTATTCTCTGCGTTGTGGAAGTAATCTGCGACAAATATTTCCTTTGCAATCCCAGATCGCTTACAATTCTATGCTATCAGTTTCTTTTTTAGCACTTCTCGCTTGTGGAACTCTCTTCCGCCTCCATGCTTTCTAGCTAAAATGTTCAAAAGTTTAAATGGAGTATCAATCGCTATCTACTGTCCTCCTGATTGGATTTCTTTTATTTTCGCTCCTTAATAATGTTTCTATTTCTTATTCTTCCCCACCCTGAAACCCCTTGTGTCTTAGTGGCTTTACTGTCTTAAAAACCTTACTTTTCTTGTACCGTCGTATCGTCGGTGAACCGTTGGCTTCATCGAGAGAATTACACACATCTGCACTGCAATTTCGACGACTCTGAGTGTAAAACAGAATGAGTCGTCAGGGTCACATGGAGACACATAATCTATCAATTCTATGTCGATGAAGGAAGCTATGAATAAAAGCAAAAGAAACCTCCGATAAGCCGATCTTTCCTTCAATTGAAGTTTTACGGCCACATCACATTGAAACACCGGTTCACTAAAGTTAAACAAATTCAAACCTGATTAGTACCTAAATGGATGACTACTTGGGAATATAAGGTGTATGCTTGGATGTGGGGGTGGTGTAATGGATAACTGTTCGGCATTTGAAATCGGAGAGCCGAGTTCTAATTCCAGTCGGGTTCGTTATATTCACCTATGTGAAAATACCCTTTGGAAAGATACGAATCCACCTCGTCTTCCGCTGAGCTATTGGCTAATTAGTAGGATTTGTATTAGTAAATCGATATGATCTAAAATGGACACGTGGCAGAGTGGTTACAAGTTCACTTTTCTACCATGAGACCCTGGTTCAAATAACGCTTTCAAGGTTACTTCTTGATGTTATCAGCTTGTAGAGGCGATACCGGCAAGGTAAATGGCTTAAAAAACATACCACAGGTTGCCCAAAAGCCTTGTGAGTGAAATTACGTAGACGGAACTATTTGAGAGCCGTCGATGGTTGAACTAGCACGAAGTCGCAAGTCATCGTGACCGAGCGTACTCATTAGATAATGCACTCTCTTCCAGAAATTATAACTAAGGTCTTCTCAGCGTATAAACCATAGGTAGGCTCTGTGAGTGTTGGACAAACACAAATGTGTCTGAGCGAGCATCTGCAATAGGGATTGGCTAGCCGCCCTAAAAGACGGGTATCATCGAATTACTTTATTATCTAAAAAGTCTTACAACCTTAAAATATTTTCTGGTGATAAACAGTAAAAAATCAAACAAATAAAATTCACTATGTGCATGATCAAGGCTCTCCTGTTTTTTGTTACTCTATGTGCTTTTTAAACTTTTCATCATCCTTTGTTATTTTTTGACATCAACTCGTAAAAACTCGTTGAGTAGTTTACTAGCTGCTTCTCTATGTTTCTCTTGCATTTAATGTCCCGTTAATGTTAAATAATGGCTCTCCACAATTTCCCACCTTGCTCTAAGTAACTATTGACATTTCACCATTTCTTTTTTGTCTTTGTTCTACCATCCATTCAAACAAAGTCGTTTTTCGCCTTTCTTCTCTTACTTTCAAAATTCTTAGATTCACCAAGACTTCGGTCTTCGTTGTGCCACAGAAATTTCAACTGTCTTTCTGATTAAGTATGTTTCATCGTTCTTCACGTCTTTCTTAAAACCTCTTCATTGCCCATGCTATTCTCAGCATTCGTTAACAGAACCCTATCATTGTCGCTTCAATTCTGTTCTTTTTGTTTGAAAGGATTGCCCAACATTTATTGCCAGATAGAAAATAAACGGTCCATCACTGTTTTTTTTTGTTTCGTACATTTTTCGTAATTACTCTGCCCTTCTATTTCTGTGTTAGAATGTTCTATTACCCGTTATGACACTTACCATAGAGTCTCTGCATGAGCAAAAGATGCCTTTCAAAAACTAATATATTAAAAAACGGGAACATATAATTAGAAGCAATGAAAATAGTATTGAACTGCCACGTAATATAAATCTTACTATATGAGACATGATTGTTTCTCACAGACGAAGAGGAGACCTGAGGCAGAGATGTGTTTCTACAGAACTTCACCATAAAAGAAAAAAGAGAAAAAAAGAAAGAAAAAAATAAAATAAAAGCACATAAGCAACAAGATTTAAAGAAAGTGATAAAAAGTATACTTCTATTCATAAATAGAAAAAGAGAGACATAACGAGGGAAAAAGTCTTGGAATATTTGACATTCACAGGACGTAATGAAAGCAAATTAGATCTTAGATCTCGAAATGTATCATAAGCCGACAACCATGGATTCTGTCAATTTGATTGTCAATATTAACCATATTGGTCATTATTCAACTAATAACAACAACGTTTTACAAGAGTGGATAACAACACTAAGAAAATTGCCAAACTGAACCTTACTTCAGAAGAGTATAGGAAAGGATTAAATGAATTTACCCTCCATCTTTTGTGCACCGTGTCACGTGGACGTTCATGGCTCTCCACAACTTTAACTCTTAACACTGTTTGACTTTTTTTAATGTCCTTCCCACTATCTGTTTTACTAGAAGATTATTAGATTGGTTACTCGCTGTTTCCATCTTTCTTTCAATATGTCCCCTGAGTGTCAAATTCTCTTAGCCCACTTTCCTAAATATACTTTTATTATTTCAGACCATTGGTTAATATCGATGGCATTATAGACACAAGTACCCCGTGGCCATCATCAGGTGTACATTGGCTGATATCTGTTGATTATTGTGTTACCTCGTCCCTGCAATGTCAAATATTATTCGTTGATATTGAACCGGTGTTTCGAAATGTGATCAAAGGATTGAACTCACGACAGTAACACATGACGATAGCACATAATACCAACTACTATATCCACTATGCCATCATCGGGAAGAATATGAATGGCGTATTTTTTTCCTTTATATTCAATGTCAGATAGTTTCGCTATTAGATGAGGAATTGTTAATATCCATTTTTATACTCTTTCCTCATTATTTATTTCTAAAATTTCATCGATCTTTTTTCGGATTCTAAGTATAAGAGTCCTTTTTGTTTTCTTTTTTCTAAGATTTGCTTGAAGCTCATATTTTCCGACTATAGTATTATCAGTTTCAGTTTATAATATCTTTTTCTTTTTTTTCTGCTGACTTCATTCAGAATGTAGGCAATCTTCACAACTTATTACCCTTTCTAGCCCATAGCAATGGTTTGTCTTTTTTTCTTTTTTTTTACCTCCCACTCTTTTTACATCTATTTTCTATATTGCTTGCTTAATGCTTCCCATTTGCCTTCATTATGTCCTGTGAATGTCAAATATTCCAAGACTTTTTTCCTCATTATGTCTCTCTTTTTCTATTTATACACAATGATTTATTTATAAACAATAGACGCCTGATGATGGCCACGGGGTACTTGCGTCTATAATGCCATCGATATTAACCAATGGTCCGAAATAATAAAAGTATATTTAGGAAAATGGGCTAAGAGAATTTGACACTCAGGGGACATATTGAAAGAAAGACGGAAACAGCGAGTAACCAATCTAATAATCTTGTGGTAAAACAGATAGTGGGAAGGATATAAAAAAAGTCAAACAGTGTTAAGAGTTAAAGTTGTGGAGAGCCATGAACGTCCACGTGACACGGTGCACAAAAGATGGAGGGTAAATTCACTTAATCCTTTCCTATACTCTTCTGAAGTAAGGTTCAGTTTGGCAATTTTCTTAGTGTTGTTATCCACCCTTGTAAAACGTTGTTATTAGTTGAATAATGACCAATATGGTTAATATTGACAATCAAATTGACAGAATCCATGGTTGTCGGCTTATGATACATTTCGAGATCTAAGATCTAATTTGCCTTCATTACGTCCTGTGAATGTCAAATATTCTAAGACTTTTTTTCTCATCATGTCTCTTTTTCTATTCATAAATATAAGTATACTTTTTATCACTTTCTTTAAATCATGTTGCTTATATGCTATTTTTCTATTTTTTCTTTCTTTTTTTCTCTTTTTTCTTTTATGGTGAAGTTCTATAGAAACACATCTCTGCCTCAGGTCTCCTCTTCGTCTGTGAGAAACAATCACTCTCATATAGTAAGATTTATATTACGTGGCAGTTCAATACTATTTTCATTGCTTCTAATTATATGTTCCCGTTTTTTAATATATTAGTTTTTGAAAGGCATCTTTTGCTATTCCAGCGCACCTTCGTAATTCGGCGTCACATTTTCCATCAAGTTCTGTACGTGTTTGATTTTGACATCCCCAATTCGCATCTCGAGCTGTTTTTCTTGTCGTTAACTATACGTTCTCCCTTCTTACTATCCATAGTTACTCCTTTCTTCTCGTTTTTCTTTCCTATGAGTACCTGTAGTTTTCTTTCTCTGTCTACCATCAACGCCGTGACATCTATATAATCTTAAATTGTCGACATTTTACATTCGAATAATAAATCTTAGTAAGACTTTTAGTTTTCTTATAATGATATCAGATTAAAGGTGAAATAAATCCAGTGAAAATACACACAAACCTTCTCTTATGTTCCTTTCTATCGTTGTGTATTTACTCAGTTCATTTTCTATCCATATACAGGTGGTTTGCTCCCAATATATATTCTGTATTATTCTAATATCTTTTCCAAGTAAATCAAGCTTTCCTAATAGTTCAAATAGATCTTTGTGCTATACCTTATCAAATGCATT
Organism: Acanthosepion pharaonis; assembly: GCA_903632075.3. Lineage (NCBI taxonomy): Eukaryota > Metazoa > Mollusca > Cephalopoda > Sepiida > Sepiidae > Acanthosepion > Acanthosepion pharaonis. The sequence continues at coordinate 2,537,874 of CAHIKZ030000558.1, read as the reverse complement.
TGAGTAGTCTATGAAATATTTCTTTCTGCGTTATAAAAACAATATTCAAATACCTAACCAGAGCCAAGTCTCCATCAGATTTAAGCATAATAAATAACATCAAATAACACTAATCTTTTGATAGATTCTGAAATCATATATGGCTAATCGTGTGTGGAAGGAAAAGTATATATGTCAATAGATAATCCCGTCAGTAGGCCAAGCAAGCATCAATTGCTAGAAGACAGAATGCATGGTTGTTAGCAAACGGAACAGCTCAACATTCACATTAAAAATTGGAGATACGAAAATCAAACAAAAACAAGAATTTAAATATCTGGAAAGTGTTTTAACAGAGGTCGGAAAGTGTGACACTGAAATATGAAGACTTATTGGGATATGTAAAATGCCTTCCAAAACGTAAGCAAAGTGTTCAGAAACAGGAAAATTTTGCTAAAAACAAAGAAAAGAGTATTGAATTTTTACATAATATCAGTCCTACTATATAGCAATAAATGCTGGGAAATATCCTTACACAGGAAGAAATTACTCAAAGCAACAGAAATATGGATATACAGAAGGATGCTGAGAATACCATGAACCGAAAGTGTAAACAACAACCAAATTCTAGAGAAAATAGAAACAAAAAGGAGACATATGGTAGCATTAGAAAGAGACAGTTGAAATTTCTAGGGAACGTCATGAGGAAAGCAGGCTAGGAAAATTTAACACTCACAGAACAGACTGAACTCAAGAGGGACAGAGGAAATTAGCGCATAATCTTCCGAACGAGCTTGTGTAAATGGTTGGCAGAATAGGGATTAGGAGAGATAGAAAAATGACAAACCGTACTAAGAGCTACAAAGAGTAGGAAGTTGTGAAGAGCCATGGTCGCCTACTTCCTGAAGGCACATAGAAGAATAAGAATATGTAGGGGAAATGTATTTACAGGGTGTAACAGCAATATTGTTCAATTGTTGGATTAAGCTTTGACCCGATGTATCTTAGAAATGATTAAAGATATCTTACTGGAATTCTCCGAGGTTTTTATAAAACTATTGGACTCTACTTTGGGCAATAAGAATCTATTTAGCTCTAAGTTGAAATGGTGATCTCTCTTGTTGTTCTGACCTCCTGTTCTAATTTTCCTTTCTATTGTTTTCTCTTTTTTAAACTAATTCACCGTTTCTCTTGATGGTTCTTGAATGGACTTGGAAGATGGAAGCCAGAGTATGAATGTTGGTACCATTACTGAAGGCCTGAATGATCTTTTGAATACATAGTGGGGCTGACACAAAACGATTTTAACTCATTCTCTTTCTAGCTTCTGTCATTCTTATGACAAATGATGACAAGATGGTTAAAAATATTATCTGAAAACTTGGAATAAAGAAATTCTATTGGTTTAGTGGTTTTTTTTTTTTTTTTTTTTAGATATTAAACATTTTGTGGGATGGTCAATTATCCCATGCTGTTAAACGATTTGGACAATTTTGCTGTTACACTCGGTATATCATTGATATCACTTGCGCATCCATACATACTCTCCATTACGTCAATTTCGCCCTCAGGGCTAAAGAATGAACGGGATTAATAACGAAATCACCTGACAGTAGTTAAGTTTAGGGTATAGTTACGCTCGATGAAATTCACGGTTAGTTATACTTACTGACGTTTTGGTTCGCTGATTAAAAACACTGAATGATTACCAATGAAATCGCTATTTATGTAACCTGAACAGAATTTATGAGGCAAATATGTCAAAACATTCATTCCTTCTAATCAAACTATTACTGTAAAGTAAAATGAAACAGTAATGCACTTAAACGCACACTGTATCTGATTCCTGTATACATAAAAACAAATAGTGCTGAACTGTTATGTAATAGCTATCCTCTCATAAAACAGAAAATTTTGGACAATTTCGCGTCCTGGGTATGACGTTAAACTACGTCCGGCAGCAAATCCTCTGACCGAGATATTGGAGGTTTTGAGGAACATGGAACCACCTCTTAACTCTTGTTGTTCCCTGGTTCAACTTAACATGGATAAGTAGCTCCTATTAGGGTCCCAGCTAAGGGGTAATAGTGAACTCTCAAACAAAAGTCAAAACTACATTTTTATAAAGTATAACCAATAAATTTTTATAGCAAAATATCAATCAATGCAACACTAAAAAAATTATAAAAATACATGTATATAGTAAAATTATCAACAATATATTTTCTGATCTATAAACTATATATCTGGAAAAAAAAATACCTTTACCCTGAGAATATAAAATTATGTACATGATATCGCTAGTTAAAAGCTTAAAATTGCGTGCGGGATATTTAGATTTCGGAATTAAATAACCCATAGAGTTGTTGATATCCCGCTAAACAAATTCGGCCAACGAAACAACTGTGCAATTTCCTCACAGCTTGTTCTACAGAAGGATGCTGAGAATACCATGGACGGAACGCATAAGCAACGAAGTTGTATGAAAATGTAAACAGAAAGAACACATACTTAGAATCAGAAAGAGACAGTTGAATTCTCTGCAGCACATAATGAGGAAGGAGGGCATTTTCGCTTATCCTGCCGTTGTATTGTAATTTTAGTTGAGGAATAGGTACTTCAAAGGTATTGTAAAGTATGTCCATCGGTGGATTAAATTGTACTGATTGCTTATTCTGTCCATATCTAGAACTCGATTTATATGTCTCCTATGACGAAATCGTCTAACTTCGACAATGTCCATCATACTACCAAGACGTTGAATAATTTTTCCTTCCTGATAATTTTCTTTTCAGGCCTTAAAGCTTTTAAAGAAAACTTTATAGTCGATCTTAAATGATCTGGTAGTTGAAATTGTTCATCAATAATTGTAATATCGCTACCAGTGTCCAAATGTAACGTTATTCATTTTTACTGTCATAAATTGTCTGTTATTTGATCATTCCTGTTTTTAGCTGAGAGAAATTACTTTCAGAAAGTTAATCTATGTATTTCTCTTGCGTTTCTACTTTTAGTAGCTTCGTTTGTGACAGGTTTTTCAACAATTAAAATATCTTTTAGCTTTAAATGGCTGGTCCTTTTTGAAATGAAGAATATCACAGCCTTAACATGGGTTAAGTTTTGCAGCATTTTTATTCTGGATTTTTTGTTTTGGTATTACCGTCTTTTTTTTTTTTTAGACTAGTTTCACTTCTGAGGTGCCATTTTGTTCCAATCTTCGCGGTAACATGCCTTAAATAGACAATTCTTTTGGCGTTCTATACAACCATCTTTTAAATTTGAATTTTTTTAAGGATTCGAGAGCGTATTTCCGCATCGTTGCATCATGTTAAACCTTTTAGAAGACTAGACATTTAAATCTGTCTGGGAATAGTTTATCCAGTTTAAATTTCTCACATTCACGTTTGAATCTACCGGCATACGTGACAAAAATCTTCATTTTCGTCCTTAGTAAGGTTCATGCACTGCCTACGTGTATAAAACAGTGACTTCTTTGTACTAAATATTTTTGATAATATCGACACTGTTTCGTTAAGTGATACTTTTTTCTGGAGTATTCGGCAAAATGAAATTAAAATATTTTTCATGTTTACAGAGGCAAAATTTTCGTAACAGAAGACGTAATTTTTTTTTCATTCGACCTTCTTTGACATTCTTCTCTGAAAATTGCCTCGTACCTTCTTAAGAATGAATTTTGAATTTTCTTTGCCAGCTAAATATTCTAACTATGCTAAGAGAGAGGCAAAAAGAAATATTCCGTGTGAATTCGAATTCTCATCGCCATTATTATTTGTCATGTCTTCATTGAATTGAATCAAGATAACACAACCAAAAAGTAGAATGTCGCGTGGAGGCGACGTAGTCTTTCTGAAATCGGTAGTAAGCAGATAACTCGAACCTTAATCTTAACTCTAACTCTCTTGTTCTTTCCTTCTACTGACGATTCTCGGTGTCATTCTTTATGCATTTGGACGAGTCCAAGTCCTCTTCTGGAGAGGTGTGTTCATCTCCACAACATGATACGAGTCTAGTAGCATAGACGGGATATATTCATACCTTTTCCAAGAGTATTTGCACGTAAGTGAATATAACAAACCCGACTGAAATTGAAAATCCTCTATCCGCTAACTATCCATTACACCACCGGCACATCCAAGCTTTTAGCACATGGTATTCCCAAGCGCACACCCATCTGGGTAATGACCCTTCTCGACTGTGCTTAACTTCGGTGATCATACAGGAACCGGTATTTCAAAGTGATTAATCAACCAAACTTGGATGTTTAAACTTGGTAAAGCAACCGGTCTAGGAGAAAGACAACTATTTTTTCAAAACTCGCCCGAAGAGGGATGTACTCCGTTAGTCGTGTACTAGTTACACTCGGCTACACGGCTGCACTACAGGGAGTGCCCCTTCGACTCTAATAGGCTATGATGCTAATGATCGTGATACAGAGACAAAGTTTTAATAGTACTTAATATTGCCCATTGTATATATCTGTTATGGGATCTTACCCATAATAATAATGGACTATTCCATACTTAATAAATACTGCGCCTCAGTCAGTAGTTCAAGTGGAGTCAGTAGTTAAAGTCGAGTCAAGAGTCGAGTCAGAGGCAGTCCGAAACAGAGTCGCGTTCAGACAATTACTACTAAACCTGATTGTTCGTACTAACACTTTCTACTTCTCTGTATATATTCCTGTTTGTAATATATCTGTGTTATTCCATATCCGTGTTCGAGTTCTTCTTTATTGGTTCTACCTTGGACTATCACCGTGTTACAAGGAACCGGACCATAACATATCGTAGATAAGTTTATTGAAGGTATTTGCACTAAAGTGTATGTAGTTAACTAAGCGGGAATTCAAACTCGGGGCATCGATTTCTTGTTTTGAGTTGCTAAACATTAAACCAACTGCACAATCTTCAAGAAAAATCGAAAAAAGCATAGCTGTAATCACGTTATTGTTAACACTAGGATTGCCGAGGTGTCGTTTTTGACACCTTCAAATTTTCAACAAATTCCTATGGAATAACTAGTTTTGGTTCGATGCTGAGGCTTATGGACAATTATTGAATTTTAGCAAAGATACTTAACAGATTTTATTCTTTAAAAAATATTTAGTGGAATAGCTGATATTTGAGGTTTTACCTTGAATGGCCAAGGTGTCGTTTTTGACACCTAGGCTATTTATAGGGTAAATGCAATGAAAAATTTCTCACAAGCAATAATAATTGTGCTTATGCCCCTATCTATCTATTTATCTATACACACACACACATATAATTTATATATCTATATCTATATATATATATAAGAAAGTGATTATATATATATATATATATATATATATATATATATATATAATCACTTTCTTTCAGTATGAGGTATA
>CAHIKZ030000558.1:2525000-2530000 GCA_903632075.3 Acanthosepion pharaonis | reverse complement strand
TTGGTTTTGAAATAGGCTTTGTTGTTGCCACCATTTGTCGTTCTGTTGCTAATCTTTTTATTCCGAGAGATATAATTCCATTTCACTGTTATATTAAACATAAGATTGTTACCATGAAAAGATATTGACCAAAAAGCAATTTATATAATACCAACAGTAATTAGTGAATGATAGATACCATTGATCGTCTAAAATTATAAAGGGAACGGATTAATTAAACGATTCATTGACATCTGTTTTAGTTGTGTATTCTTCATCTCTGGTTTATTGAATCTTAATATATTGTTTGAAGCGTTTTTTCATTGCTTCTCACTATTAAAGCTTTTTAATAATTGCCATTATTTTGATGATACGGGTGCACCAGTGTAGATTGTAAATAAAATATATAAATGCCTAAGAAATGACTTTTTCTACGTTTCAGATACAGAAATAAAATTAGCAGATATGAGCTTCGAAATGCTTCAGCGGGAGATGTGCCTTACTTGAAAAGGGTAACTGTATTGGAACTTACTTTAGAGACTTTGCTGGCTCAGTGTATCTAAAGCATACTTAGCGTCAGTGTATTTTTACCATTATAATTGGTATACTAGTTCGATCTCTGCGGAAAGGGACTGTATTTTACTGGAGAATTACCTCGGAGGGCCAACAGGGCTAGAGTAACGTAGCCTAAATGTGCGTATAGGACGAGCGAATTGCTAGCGAGGCAAACCGTCCGAGCATCAGCGCTGGAATGACAAGGCGCATGCGTCATTGATTCAGATAGAGACTGGCAGCGTGCCCAATATGCAAATTCTCTGGCTTGGCAAAAACGTATAAAGAAAAAAAAAAGAGCGAGTATTTGTTAAGTTGTCAGATGGTTTGTGCGTTCAACGCAGTTCACACTGAACGAGAATTCGTTGCGAGAGTGTTTCCAGAATCCGATATTTCCTGATACACTTTTTAAAAATAATTTCTATTCTCTAGGCTGACAAACGTTTATTACACTGCTTTAAAAACAGATTTCAATGATTTGATTGATTCATTTTCTAAGGCTTATCGACCGTTTGCTGGTTATTTAAAGCCAGAAAATGTTTTTAGATTCAGAAACTTTTTGGGGAGATAATAATCAATTAGTAATACAAATCTTACTAATTAACCCATAGCTGGGGAGAAGAGGTGGATTCATACATTTCCCAAGGGTATTTGTGCGTAAGTGAATAATAATCCCTGATTAACAATTCTGAGATATTATCCATTACACCACCCGCACATCCAAGCTTACAGTATCTGGTATTCCCAAGCGGTCACCCATCTAGGTCGTGAACATGATCAAACGTTGCTTAACTTTTGTGACAGAATAGAAACATGTGTTTCAACATGATATAGCAGTAAGACTTTAAAGAAGAGAAATGTGTCTTCTCTAAATATAATGTATATAGTAAAAAGATATGTATTAAACTTGAAACTTATTCACTTCCACTTAGAATTATTAACTGCTTTTTATTACAGAAGTAGCAAGTATGTAAATGTAGCAGTGGGAGACATGATCGTGAAACTTCTTGGTCTGCCCTTTCTGCATCCAGTATTTGAGAAAATGGAATCTTGTTGAAACTGCGGTGTGATCAGTGTGTTAAGTTGGACCTTACTGTAGGTAATGGCATTAAATCTGTTCATTATCTATCTATCTATCCATCTATCTATCTATCTATCTTCGTCTGTCATCTATCTATCTATCTATCAATCTATCTTCGTCGGTTATCTATCTATCTTCGTCTGTCATCTATCTATCTATCTATCTATCTATCTATCTATTTTCGTCTGTCATCTATCTATCTATCTTCGTCGGTTATCTATCTATCTATCTATCTATCTATCTTCGTCTGTCATCTATCTATCTATCTTCGTCGGCTATCTATCTATCTATCTATCTATCTATCTATCTTAGTCTGTCATCTATCTATCTATCTATCTATCTATCTATCTATCAAATTGCCAAATGATACCTTAATGTAGGCTGTGGCATTAACTCTGGTCCTACGGGTAAGAAATCTCCAAAGACAATCACAGACGAAACGAACTTTATAGGTACATCTGTCAAGTCGGCACTGCCGTTCCAGTTTTTTTCTAAACCCGTTTAAGCAAACTGTTGAATTTCTTAAATACAATTTAGTAGTTTTAAAGATGAAAATCAATATGAGAAATGTGTCACGTTTTCTTTTTAATCCTTTCACCTCAAGCAAGACAATAAAGCCACTAGGATGCAAGGGGTTACTGAGTGTTGGAGAATATGTGAAAAAATTACTATTTAGGAGAGAGTGCAGTAAGAGAACAGGCATTAGGAAGACTGAAAATAAAGATTGACATTGCGTTTTAAGATTTTTAAAGATTAAAGTTGATTGGGAAGCAAGAAAGTGGAAGAGAGTTCCACCAGCGAGAAGTGCGGTAGAAGAAACTGTTAGCATAGAACTTACGGTTACATCTAGGCATTTCAACTGTAAAATGATGAGACCTCACCGCCAATAAAGTACTGCGCTTAAAGTCTAGGTATGATAGTTGAAAGTTCGTCAGAACAATTATGATTTTATTTAAAGGAAAGGCACATTCAAGTTATGTCATGGCGGTGAGAGATTGACTTTAATGCAAGTTTAAGGCAAGTGTTTAACATCGTACATTCAGCAATGTTTGTTCTTTCATCATTTAGACATGGATAATATAGATACAGAAACAGATGCTGAAAATTTCTCTCTCTGACTCATTTTCAAAGTTATGACCAATCAATCAACACAACTTATTGTTAAATCATATTTTGTCTATTAACCTTTACTAATTTTATGTATATATATATATATATATATATATATATATATATATATATATAATTATATATATATATATATATATATATATATATATATATATATATATATATATATATATATATATATAAAACGTCATCCACAGACAGACTGTTTACAGCTCATCAGTATGGCTAGGATCGAAACCCGACTGAATTGGTGTCAGTCGGATCTTCTAACCACTAAGCCGTCAAAGGTGGATTTTTAGCATATTTATTTTTAGAAACATGCCCAGTGACTGACAGTGACTCAATTCGCTTTCGTGAAGAGTCTCGCTATATAGCTATAATAGTCACTGTTTACCGACCCACACCTCACCCCCAGAGTGCTCAACTGAAATTAATTTCAGGAGCAGAAATAACGTCATCCACAGACAGACTGTTTCGCTGTTTACAGCTCATAGTTTTAAGGCATGCTATATTTATGGGATAAAGTGCTCAATATCAGAGATAGAGCGTGTGTAAATATAAAAGTGGACATTGAAGTCAACACTTGAAGCGACTGTTTTATGCTAAACGTAATCATTAACCCACATATTTATAAATAGTCTAGAAAAAACTTGCATGTGGCCTGATGATTGTGTTTAACATAAAACAGTCTGTCTCCTCAGTGTTGACTTCAATGTTCCCTTATATATATATATATATATATATATATATGATCTCCACGCCATCTGAAGAAAACGTTAAACGTTATTTTTAGTGGATTTTTTTTTGGTTGCGATCCATGTTTTTGTTTCATTGAACTGAAGTTAATAATAAGCAGTCTAAATTGAGAAATCTCACTAGAGAAAAATTATACCCTCGACAAGAATCGAACCCGCATACCACTTTTACCATAAGCTTAACAGTTCGGCCATGTAGTCAGATTGACAATAGAGAATTATAATAATTGTTTGTTAACGAAATATGTTTTTCTTGTTGGGAATTCTACGAATTTATATCTGCTAGCTTTAGTTTCGTACATGAAACATAAACAGCAGTGAAAGGAATATATATATATATATATATATATATATATATATATATATGTAAAATAGCTGGCCACTCGTTCCCCACGGCGGATACCAAATCCCTAATTCAGGCATATTTGTGTTTGTTCAACCCTGCAACTATGAAAGAGCGTGATCAACAATCTGAACAAGGCCGACACAATCAAACCCTCAGTCCCGATGACTTGTGACTTCGTGCTAGCACAGTTAGCGACGGTCCCCTAAGTATTTTACTCAAAAGGTTTGGGTCAACCCGTAGTATGGTTTTCAGGCATTTTTCAAATGTGCCGTACGCTAGGATCAGCTCCCTCCACACCGATAACACACATTCTGACAAATCAACCGTGGTGAGATTCTCATGGTCAGAAAGCGAACGTTCTAAGCGCCCCATATATATCTATTTTTACATGAGTCATTAAATATATTTTCCAGTTAATAATGCTGCATTCTAATCCTTTCTCAACCGACTGTTCAACTTCCAGATCTGTAAAGATCTTTAGGCATTCCGCTAACATAGACACAGCTACCAGAGAGATAACTCCAGTACAATAAAAATCTTCAAAAAATTAATTGTTTTTATAATGTCAATGTTCCATGAACTTTTGTTTTTATGAACAAGCATAGTGTAGCTTCAATAGAGAAAAGTTTAAAGCGCGTTCAATATATTATAATGGACTCGAAGAGGAATACGTTGGTCAGCATTCGAGACGATTGAAAGTTTTTCTTCCTATAATGAAATTGTGGTGTTCCTATAGGTAATATCTGTAACGTGGGCACAATATTTTTCTTCCTGGTTTAGAATTTGCGTGGATGGGTCTTTTTTTTCTTTAGTGAGTTTTCATTCCCACGCCATATGAGAGAGTATTTCACAAGTCAATGTCGCTGCCTTAGGCAAAATTTATGACGTGACTGTTTCTTTCGTAGTTGTTAATGCAATATGCATATCTTGGCTTTGATCTTTGACTTAGCATTGTATGTGGGTATCTGTAATCATTGTATTTAGTCAGTATCTATCTATCTATCTATCTATCTATCTATCTATCTATCTATCTATCTCATCTGTTCAGTCTGTCTATCTACTATCTATCTATCTCAGTCTGTTCGTATCTATCTATCTATCTATCTATCTATCTATCTATCTATCTATCTATCTATCTCAGTCTGTTCATTCATCT
>CAHIKZ030000558.1:2455000-2522500 GCA_903632075.3 Acanthosepion pharaonis | reverse complement strand
TATGAATGTACGAGATTCATGGAAGATTGAAGTTTATAAGTAGTAAATTCGACCTTGTCTACCGAACGCTCCTTTGTGGCTGGTCGGTAAGGCACGTCAGCGTAAATGACGGTTCCGTATAGGATACAGGTTCGAATCCTGTCAAAGGACGAATATTTTCTATGAAAATTTCTCGGACATTCAGGCCAATAAATGTTATTTAATACTGTTTATTATAAACAAAGCATTTACTTAAATACTTGTATCTATAAAAAGAACGTTAAACATAAAAATGTCTTTAATAAATATATATATATATATATATATATATATATATATATATATATATATATAAAACAAAAACCTAAAGCTCTTATCCAGATACAATTTCGAATAAAACCAACAAAACTGAAAAAGGTCTAAAAGCAAATTTACCTACAAAGTAAAATAAAGTCCACAAAGCCTACATTGCGTAGGCCGACCAAAAAAAAAAAAAAAAAAAAAAAAAAAAGAAAAAAGACGCTTACTCGTGTTAAATCCTACGAAAGGATGGCTGTCGTCGTACCTCGAGTTTTACGCTCACGCGATGTTCAGACGACTTGAACGGATCAAGTTGTCTGAAGATCCCGTGAGCGTGAAACTCGAGTAAAGACTAGACTCATCCTTACGCAACGTATCTGATCTGCCGCATGCTCTGCCACATGGTCGAATGATCGACGATGAAACTAGCCGTATTATCTTCGAAAGAATTAGTATTTGTCAACAGTCCTTTAGCTGATTTTAACAGGATCCTCAGTTTCTTCTTGAAAATGGTCAGCGTTTGTTCGCTCACAACATTACTTAGTAAAGAGTTCCACCTATCCACACCAGGGCAAACGAGTTGCATATTGTAATCGTTTTCGAATGCTCTTTCATCAATTTTTGTGAGTGATCACGCATCCTCTTGTTTCAGAATATGGAGAAATTGTTCCTTTCCATTTTATAATAGCCATTCAATTTTTTGTATAACTGAAATATAACCGGTGTACTGGCGACTTCCTTGAACTGATGGTAGCTTGATTTCCTCTGTAGGTAGGCTGAGACACTTGTCTTAGGCAGATTGCAATAAGTCGATATATTTTTTGTAGTTTGTGCTCCAAATAACAGCCCCATTTTGAGTTTTTATGGTTGAATAAATGTAATTTAAATACTATGATTTTGGGTGAGGGTTAAGATTCATAAAGAAAATGAAGCCTTTGAAAAGAAGTGCAAATTTGGGTTAACATAATTGATTCAGCAACCCCCGTTCTGTAACAACAACAACCTAATGATCCAGCAGATGTTGTGTAGAGCCTTTGATTGTTAAGAAAAGAATGTCAGTACCAACATCACCTTTCATTTCGCTATCAAAATTTAGGTAGCAGCTTTATTCCATCTCTGCAACGATTGATATAAGCGCCATCTCCTCCAGCTATGAGTTAAATAGTATAGTAGACCAGGTTTCTTGGTTGACAACCGTCCCAGTAGAAGGACAACTCTTAATTCAACGTGAGGTTGTGCATGAGGCTAGCAACTCCATCTTGTAAAACACTTATGGAAAACACAGCAGCAACATCTCGCGTTATGAAGCTGTGGATCTCTGCTCCACAGAAGAGAATGCAGGACGTCAATTAGAATTAGTCACTAGTCCTTCACTTCATGTAAGACAAAATCCTTGAAAATGGTTATCTTTGAGGCATTCACTGAAGAGAATGTGACTTGATATTGCCTGTAGCTAGGCTTAGGCACATGTACTGGTCAATAAGTCGATATCTTTTTTTGTAGTTTACTTTGGGCTCCAGATAACAACACAATATTCGAGTTTTCTTCTACGTGCCGTCTCCCTTCAAGGTTGAATAAAATCTGTTTTTTTTTTCTTTTTCGGAGCAGGGTTCGAAAAGCAATGTTGAATCGTACTTATTCTTTGATTAACCTCCTTTACGATCCCAGAATTATAGGATCTTGGAGATAAATCGTGTGAAACTAAAATAGCTAAATCTCTGTTCTTTTATTTGATTAAGGCAAACTCCATCTAGTGTGTAGGTGTGGCTAGACACTTGGAAGGAGGGGGGAAATAGGACCCTTCGAAAGAGTGGATGAACCCTTTTGAAGGGATAACAATCATCTCGTACAGATAGGAAATTAAACATGAACAGGTCATGAACAGGTCTTATCTTTCATCGAAGCATAGCCAGGTCCTTTACTGCAACTGAGTTCCCACTTGCTATACTGGAGTTTACTTGCTTTCAATATAATCTATTCTTCCGCCATCCTGGGTATGACGATAAAATACATCCGGCAGCAAGGTCTCTGATCAGGAGGTTTGGAGGAGCCTGGAACCACATCTTAATTGCTGTTGATCCCAGATTCACCCTAGGCAAATAGTGAAACCCCAAACGGGCGTCAAAACTCCATGAAAGTATAAAAATATACTTCTATAGTAAAAAATACCAGCAATGCATCTGACTCTCGACAAAAATCCTCTTTGCAAAAATACGTCAATAAAACCTGATCTATAAACTGATTTTATACGAACCTATCCTAAAAATCTTGTCGGCATTAAATAACCCGTTGAAGGTGATATGCCGTAAAACAAAATAAACCACACCAAACCAAACCTAGTCCTCAGGTCCCTTTTTATGTGTCCCGGAGAGCTCAACCGTATTTTTTCTGATTAGATGTCACCTTGCTCCTATGTTCTGTCCATGGTATTCTTAGTTCTCTAAGGTCTTCAGATTTCTTCAGCAATGAGCAAAATTGTCCAACATTCACTATTCTACTAGATTAGATATTTACGCAACAAAACATTTCTTTCTTTCAAACGAAACATTTTTATTTCTTAATACTTTGCTTAGTTTCTGGAAGACATTTTTCGCACTTCTTATGAGATCCTTACTTTCTACGTCACATTTTCTGTCGCCTGTTTATTATCCTAACCAAATGCAGATACTTGATTTTGTCACCGGTAATACGTAGATCAAAACTTGGGCTTTTGACAGCGATAATATATTCTGCTTTTCTAATTTAGCTATAGTTATTCTTTTCTTCTTGCTTTCCATTACAACCTTATCTAAGAGTTCTTTCAGCTTAATTTCTGATATCAGGGCAGCGTCATCCGCGTAACTTATATTGTAAAGATTATTTCCACCGAGATTAAATCCGGGTAGATTTCCTTTTTCTCTTACTATTGTATCGTTCTATAGCTTAAATAATTCCTAGAAGCAAATGAATTCTTTTCTCATTCTGTTTTTTCCGCATTCACTGAAATCGTTCTCTATCATTATACAGGTTGTTTATTCATGTAAAATTCACTCAGACACACGACTAAAACTCACGAAGACACACACCTAAACTCCAATCACACATCGCGAATTATTTCATACACACCTCAAATCCAGTCTTACACACGCCAAGAAGCCAACCATACATGCGTTTATGATGCACTCAAGTAAACACCTAAAATCCATTGAGACGCACGCCTAAAATCCACTCAGACACACGTATAAGATCCACTCCGACATACCTAACATCCATTCAGACGCATGCCTACAATCCACTCATACATCTCATATGATCCATTTAGAAACAAAACTAAAATCCACTCAGACATACGCTTGATCCACTTAAACACACCTAAAATCCATTCATACACCCGCTTAAGATCCGCTCATATACAAACTTCAAATTCGCTCTTACACAAGCTTAATACCTACATAGTTACATGCCTAAAATCCACTCAGACTCACATTAAGTCTAAATCAGTTACACACCTAAAATCCACTCAGATTCACGCTTAAGTACCACTCAGCCACACACCTAATTTCCACTCAGCCACACACCTAAAATCCACTCAGATTCACGCTTAAGTACCACTCGATCACACACATACAATCCACTCAGCCACACACCTAAAATCCACTCAGCCACACACCTAAATTCCACTCAGATTCACGCTTAAGTACCACTCAGCCACACACCTAAATTCCAATCAGCCACAAACCTAAAATCCACGCAGATTCACGCTTAGCCACACACCACACCACAGATTCACGCTTCCACTCAGACATACACCACACCTAAAAATCAAAACACACCTAAAATCCACTCAGATTCCACCACTCAGATTCACGCCACACACCTAAATTCCACTCAGATTCACCACCACTCAGCCACACACAAATTCAATCAGCCACAAACCTAAAAATCCACGCAGATTCACGCACCACTCACCACAAAATCCACTCAGCCACACACCTAAAACTCAGATTCACGCTTAAGTACCACTAAGTCACACAAAAATCCACTCAGATTCACGCTAACCACTCAGTTACACACATAAAATCCAGATTCACGATAGCTCTCAATCACACACTTAAAACCACTCAGATTCACAAGTATCACTCACCACACACGTAAATTCCAATCAGCCACAAACCTAAAATCCACGCAGATTCACGCTTAAGTACCACTCAGTCACACACATACAATCCACTCAGCCACACACCTAAAATCCACTCAGATTCACGCTTAAGTACCACTAAGTCACACACCTAAAATCCACTCAGATTCACGCTTAAGTACCACTCAGTCTCACCAAAAATCCACTCAATTCACGTCACCACTAAGTCACACACCTAAAATCCACTCAGATTCACGCTTAAGTACCACATACAATCACACACATACAATCCACTCAGCCACACACCTAAAACTCAGATTCCACCACTCAGCCACACACCTAAATTCCAATCAGATTCACGCAGATTAAGTACCCACTCAGTCACACACCTAAATCCACTCAGCCACACACCTAAAAATCCACTCAGATTCACGCTTAAGTACCACTCAGCCACACAAAATTCCACAGCCAAAACCTAAAATCCACGCAGATTCACGCTTATCACTCAGCCACACACGTAATTTCCACTCAGCCACACACCCTAAAATCCACGCAGATTCACGCTCCACTCAGCCACACACCAAAATCCACTCAGCCACACACCTAAAATCCACTCAGATTCACGATTCCACTCAGTTACACACCTAAAATCCACTCTGATTCACGCTTAAGTACCACTCAGTCACACACATACAATCCACTCAGCCACACACATACAATCCACTCAGCCACACACCTAAAATCCAGTCAGATTCACGCTTAAGTACTACTCAGTCTCACACCTAAAATCCACTCAGATTCACGCTTAAGTACCACTCAGTCACACACATACAATCCACTCAGCCACACACCTAAAATCCACTCAGCCACACACCTAAAATCCACTCAGATTCACGCTTAAGTACCACTAAGTCACACACCTAAAATCCACTCAGCCACACACCTAAAATCTACATATTTTCCTCCCACTCGAAGAAAACTAAATAACTAAAAACATCTGTATTGCGAGATAGGAGGATCTCTTTGGTAACAAAGAAAAGAGTACTAAGCTGTTACATGACATCTGTCTTCCTTTACGGCAGCGAATATTGCAGAAGAGACTCGAGGCGACGGAGATGTGGTTCTACAGAAGGATGCTGAGGATATCATGGACCAAGCATGTGAGCAACGATGAGGTCTTGGAGAGGATGCAAACAAGAAAGAGGCTTATACTTAACATCAGGAAAAGGCAGTTGAAGTTTCTGGTACACGTAATGACAAAGGAAGGCCTGGAGAATCTAATACTCATGGGTCGAATAGAGGGAAATAGAGACAAAGGAAAGAAATACTGGCCTAGAGTAAAGCAACAATTGTGAGAAAACCATTGAACAGTCGTAATGTTCACCGAGATTAACTTCTTAACCGTTGATCCATGAAAATGTGAACCTTAGTGATGTTTTTCTTTTTAATTATTGCCTTGTTCACGTCGAAGTTGTGTCCTTTCTGCGCATTGCCATTATTAGCATGGTGAAAGCTGTATATCTTAGGCGGATTGTGTTAATAGCAAACTCAGAAAGAAAACTATAAGTCCAAGATAATAAAAGAAAGCGAGAAGAAAGGACTAACCCTGAATTGTATGAAGGCAAACTGTATGGTCGTTAGCAAGAAGTGTAGACTAATATGAGAGCTACGAATTGAAGATGCCAAAATCAAGTAAGTACCAAAAACTTAACTATTTGGGAATGTTTTATTCGATTGATCGATTGATTATCTACGGTTTATCAACCCTTTGCAGGTTATTAAAAGCCAGAAAAAACTATTTTTGATTGTAAGAATTTTTTAAGATAGTAATGGTTTAGTGTATCTGTATATATTTCTGAGATGGGGTATTATGTACACTATTTATATTATTCGGACTATTGTCTTCATCTTTGTCACCATATTTATTACAACGTTTCGGCCTTTCAGTATCTGTCTATATTTCTGAGATAAGGTATTATGTACACTATTTATATTATTCGGACGGACTATTGTCCTCATCTTTGTCACCATATTTATTACAACGTTTCGGCCTTTCAGTATCTGTCTATATTTCTGAGATGAGGTATTATGTACACTATTTACATTATTCGGACTATTGTCCTCATCTTTGTCACCATATTTATTACAACGTTTCGGCCTTTCAGTATCTGTCTATATTTCTGAGATAAGGTATTATGTACACTATTTACATTATTCGGATTATTGTCCTCATCTTTGTCGCCATATTTATTACAACGTTTCGGCCTTTCAGTATCTGTCTATATTTCTGAGATGAGGTATTATGTACACTATTTACATTATTCGGATTGTTGTCCTCATCTTTGTCGCCATATTTATTACAACGTTTCGGCCGTTGTACGCTACGGCCTTCTCCAGGTCGTTGGAATGTCGAATTGAACCCTTTAT
This sequence comes from Acanthosepion pharaonis, assembly GCA_903632075.3. Taxonomy (NCBI): domain Eukaryota; kingdom Metazoa; phylum Mollusca; class Cephalopoda; order Sepiida; family Sepiidae; genus Acanthosepion; species Acanthosepion pharaonis. The sequence continues at coordinate 2,515,677 of CAHIKZ030000558.1, read as the reverse complement.
TTTGCTCACTGGGGTAGACTGTTCTAGTTCCACGTGCCATATTTAATGGATGTCAGTTATCAGTTATCTCCTGCTAATTCCCCTCTCCAAGTTCTCCACTGCTTTAACCGGTTATTGAACTCACATTCTTTGGGTTCGGTTACTGGATCTAACTAACGCCTTTATCCACTGTGCCATGTGTCCTTGCTAAATAACTCGTAGCTGGTGGATCCATACCTTTCCCAAGGGTTTTTGTGTGTAAGTGAATATAACAAAACCTACACGAACTGGAACTCGGCTCTCTGATGAACAATCCCGTGCCATTATCCATTACACCACGTGCACATTCAAGATTACAGCATCTGCTACTTCTAAGGGTTTACCCATCTTGGTAGTGACCAGGTTCGGCGTTGCTTAACTTTGGTGATCGTACAGTAACTGGTGTTTCAACGTGATGTGGCCGTTATCTGGGGGGGTGTTTTAACTGACAACAGAAGTTGTTACACCGAAATTGAAAGGCGCGTTTGAATAACGAATGATGCCTTCCAAAAGCTAAACAAAGTATGAAGAAACACCTACATAATATCAGGTCCGGTATATGACAGTGAAAACTGGACAATTCCATCACAGACAAAGAGGCCTGAATTAAGAGAGATGTGGTTCTACTTATGGTAATGCTAATATTAGCACTTTTCTTACAAGGAATCAGTTAGCATTCATTGGTCGAGCAGCCAGGTTTATAAACTCTTTCTCTTCTGTTATAGCGGGTGATTTTTTTTTTCGTCCGTATGAGTTCGAATCCTCTTCGCCAAGTTTGTTATGGCGGGTCAATTTTTTTTCTTTCCGTATGAGTTCGAATCCTCTTCGCCAAGTTTGTTGTGGAGTGATTTCATAGTGGAGGCTTGTATTTGTACTAAGTCGGTCCTAAAATAGGTTCGACGTACAAAGCGTTAGGAACTTCATATAATAGGTAATGACACAGAGTAATCTAGTTGTGGTGGCTGATACTTTAATATCCAACTAACGGTCGTCCGACATCGACTGACTGACCAACTCACTGAGCGGTATTTAATCACCCCGCCACGAGGGCATCATGTGGCACAAGGCCGGTTTAACGTGGGATCTCCGAGCCGGTGGGCTCGGCCAAAAATATGCCCTTTGAACCCGTATAAACGGGTTCAGGGTCGGTTTACCACCCCGAAAGAGAATCCGCCCTTCGCCGTAGCCTCGTTCGGGTTCCTACCCGCCCGAAATCAGAGAGTTCAACCGGTCAGCTGGTCGTCCGACTTCAGACTGAAATCAGACCAACTCATTGAGCGACTTCTCGTTACTCTTACTACTCCTACTTATTATAGGTGGGAGAGTCTATTAACTATAGAATAGGTGTCTTCTACTATAACATCTTCAAACAATTGTTCAGGAGAATACGTTTTTCAAGTCCAGTAGCTGTTATCGCTCTTTCCATTAATGATGCGGGTTTCCTTCCTAACCTTTAATTTGAAGTAGTGTGGAATGTCAACATCTTGGCCATGACATTATTTTCTTTCCGCCTTTTCAAGTCGGTCCAGGTGGGAATACCATGGCTCGATAATTTGAGCAACAAGGACGTCCAGGAAGTGGGGAAAGAGAACAAAATTAGACATTTTTATTTTGAATCAGAAAGAGACGGTCGATTACGTAATGAGAAAAAGGGGTTCACTGGACACCGAAGGTAACTCGGGGTGGTGGTGGTGGAGGGTCTAGAGGGAAAGTGATGATCTTGTGTCAATGGTTTGAAGGACATGGACTAGGAGGCAGAGTAAGGCGACAAACATTGCTTAAGGCGACGAAGGATAAGAATGTGTGGAGGGCCATTATCGCACACGTTATGAAGGGATACGGCTCATAGCTGAAGTCACTCAAGTAAATCTTTAAAAAAGAAACAGATCAAAAGTATTGGCGGAACAGTTCCAAATACTTCAATAAAAAAAAAGAAAAGAAAAAAAAGTTTCTCATTTGATATTTCTTCCTTTTGCACCCCTGCCATTCTGAGTTGGCTTTTCTTACTCCGCCAACTACAGGCAAAAATGAAGCACAAACAACATCTTTATTGTTTAATCTGTCAAATAGTGTCTTTTGAAAAACAATTAAAACAATAAGATCTTTAGTGTTTTTTTTACTTCTTTTCTTTTCCCGCTAGTGAGGACGCTTAACATTTCTTTAGGTTTTCAGGAACTAATTTTTCTGCAGTTAAATTACCGTAAATTCTCGTGACATTTTCTCGTTAAGAAACCAACATTACAAAGGATTACTTTTAGTAAACATACACACACGCACACTCACATATGTACACCTCCTCCGCACACGCATGGGCACACAGAGATATACAAACGTATAAATATACATAAATACATCTACACCCACAAACACACACACATATATATATATATATATATATATATATATATATATATATATATACACACACACGCAAAGATAGATATAAAACATACAGTTTCACATATACATATACGCGAGCGCGCGCGCACACACACACATATATATATATATATATATATATATATATATATGTATAATCTTGACATGTCTGTTTTTTTATTCTCTCAAATTCATGGATCAATTTCTTAGCGTTGTTATTAAGCTGATTAAGAAAAACACTGTAGTTTTGGTCATTTCTTTAATTTCCCCAACTACTTTCAATCTCATCCAAGATGAATTGCTAAGACAAAAATTAATGTAATTGATAGTAGTAATAAAATTTTAGGGATAATTTTCTATTCGATAAAAATACAGTATTAATAGGCATAATAAAATCAATTATGTTCAATAAATTAGTTTCAATTAACAAAGGAACTTACTTCAAAGTTGCTTTCATCAGACCAGACAACTTTGGCCCAATCCTCAGCTGTCTAATTTTTATGCTCTTTTCGCAAAAAGAAAGTCTTTCTTTCCTATTAACCTCAGGCAGTGATGTTTTTTTTTCTCGATTTACATCCTTTGAGGCCAGATTTTACTAACCCTCTTCTCACTGTGCGAGTCGATATCACTTTGTTTGTTGCCTCTCGAAATTCAGCAGTCACATTAGAATTTTTCTATAACCGATACCCTCTTTAGCTGTCTGCATTGTGTTTGTACACCTTTTTCAGCCTTGACCATGACGATTTTTGAAAGAATTGGTTTCGTTATAATTTTAATGGTTGTTTGTGCACCATTTCTTGAGCATTTCACTTTTGCAATCTTGACTTAGAATAACCCTTCTTTGAACAATGCAATGATTTCAGGCCTTTTAGTTTCAGGAATGTTTTTCTTCGGAGACATTTAGAACAAAGAAGAAGCACTTATAAATTGATACTAAACTTGTTACTAAAAATTGGAAAAGATTTAGCATTGCAGATTAAATTTTAGCACTACAGATTAAATTTCAGATAAATGATTTTGTCACTTATGCTAAATAAGTAAAAATGAACACAAATCATTATTTGTGCCGATAAATGCCAGTGAAACATCAACTCAAGAATTCTTATTGTGTTTTCAGCACGAGTTTCCATCCTATTTCTAACTTTTCTGCACCTGCCCCATAATTTTGTCCATATATATACACACACACACACACATATATATATATATATATATATATATATATAAAGCAAATATTATTAAACACAACGGAAATTTTGTGTCGATTAAGTTAAATAATCGACTTTTCCAAATTACAAATAATCCTTCGTCGCACCTGGCTTACGCCACAACACTCATTAGTTCTATAAAACTCATCAATTGTTCTTACATGCTTTGATGATTGAAGAAAGTTGAAAGCTCTTGTATTTTTCTTCTGAAATTAACTTAAAGGAATTTTCTTCTTGTCTGAGTAGAACATTAAAATTAATAGATACAAAATGTCTATTTTTTAAATATTTGCCTTAAAGAACATTTGCTGCCTAAATACAGAGAATCTATCTATCTATCTATCTATCTATCTATCTGTATGTAATAGTCTTTCTTTTATACATCTTTCATTGAATGCGACGGACAAGAAAAGTTCGTATATAGCACGACTTAGAGTTACTACTACAACTTCTATGCGTAAGCCCAGAAAAATATACGAACAAGGAACCCCTTGAAAATGACTAAAGAACTGAACCTAAAGTGCCTAGGACAATAATCTCTGCGGACAATTACACATTCTTAATCCACATAAAACAATCTTTAAGGATAATGGCAAACGAAAAAACTGAATAAAAAAACTAATTAAATTTTACATGTCCGTCACAATCAATCACACACACACACACACACACACATATATATATATATATATATATATATATATATATATATATATATATATATATATATATATATATATATATATATACATACATATATATTTATAAGCGTGCACGGATTTGCGCAGTGTTGTGTTGCAGTTAAGACCAGACACCAGGTTCAATGAAAAGGTACGGCTTCTTCCGGTTAAACAGTTGTGGCTTAAAATTAACCCTTCGGCCAAATCATTACATAGGATTGAAAATCATGACAATTTCTAACCAGTTTTTATTCTTGGCTTATAACCTTCTGCAATAAGCGAGCGAAGTTGAGATGAGGAGAGAGTGAGAGTTGGCCAGAGTTGAACAGTCTAATGGGTTTCTTCCCTGTCAAGTCGTTCACCGTGGATACACTTCGTCTCTCTGTCTTTTCGCGGGTACTAATCCATTTTATAGATAACATTGTTCTTTGTCTTGTCTAAAAGAGTAAGTTATCTTCATTCAACGACTTCCCTTTGTCTGGCCGCTTACCCTGTATTTGTGAAGTCCATTTCACGATATTGATAACCATCGTGGGCTGATAAATATTCCGAATCCATTTTTTGTAACAGGTCCAGCTGTTTTCCATTTAATAAGACCTTAGCTGGCTGATATCGCTACAGCACCATTGTAATTATCGGTGCAGATAGTAATCAGAGTGCTGAGTTTATATCTAAGCCTAGGCAGTCGCATTCGCTTTGCAACAATTCCTGTGGAAAAGTATGAATCCTTTTCGACTACCAGTTCGTAGTATATAAAAAAGAAACTCCTTAGTTTTTATCAACCTAATTAATATTTTTGCGCCTCTAAAAATTTAGCTCCAGGAGTAATCGCAACCCTGTCCCCGTTCACGCTAAGCCAATGGTTACAGGGGGTCGAAAACCTCCAGCTCCACTAAAGAGAACACTAAAATTGTCCTCTTGAACTCACTCTATGTCAATGCTGTTGCACTGAGCTGCATCACCTTATCTAATTACTGTCCTTAATTTTCAAAAGAAGTCAAAAGACTTCATTTTCTTATATTTTCTCCGAAACATTAGCTTCTAAAACTTTTATATAAGTCTTATATACGCCAAAATTAAAAAGGGTGTCCACTCAAAAATGAAAAAAAGAAAAAAAAAATACCCGTAAACAGCTTAAATAGAGTTCGCGCCGTTGTGATTGGCTGTTGGTCAACCTCCAATCAAATGTGTGATAACGGGGTACATTTATAGAAGTCAGTGTCTACAAGCATTTTTTATAGGGTGTTTCAGAGTCTGATCAGCTCTGATGGGGTCGATTTGGTGAGGTCAGTATGATGTTTGAAAGACCCGAAACTGCCCAATGATCCAACTTCAGAACATCACTGACGACGCCCTCTAGCGCTAAAAGAGCGCATATTCAAAGCAATAGATCAAATACTAAAGGGCCTTGTGGGCTTTTAATTATTTTTCCTATAGACGAAACGTTGCAACCTTGTCTCTAGTGTATAGTTATTTTTATGGCAAACGTTTAGACTAGCTATATGCCTTAGTTTCATCGGTTCAAACCTTTACAGCTCGGCCCCACCATGCAACGAAAACGAAGACGTTTTTGGACCCTATCAAAGCTGGAAAGGGAAGACTGGGCATCTCCTGTCCATATATGGCAGCACTTGTCCATTTTAGGCCTGATCTCACTCTTGTAAATGTAAAGAATATCAGGATGAGTCAGGTATTTACTGGCGCGGTCTATGAAACCGACTAATTTTCTAGCATCTTTAACGATGTATCGTATGTACGAGGTCTGGGATGGACTTAAGTCCCGATCGGTGTTCAAAACACAGGGTCTCCCTGAGAGAACATCCGTTCATCGCGAGAGGCGAAAATTTAGGGTCCGTTCGGTGATGACGAAACGTCACTAGTTTTGGTGATAAAAGAAGGATTGCTACCCAAGCCGGGATCGTTCTAACTATACTTTAAGTCCTTCTACCATTCTCAAGCCCTTCCATCGTTCTCAAATGGCATACTGAGGTCAGTATGTCAAAATAGGTCAACACTCTCCGCCTTTTCCCACTCTCTAAATAAAATAGCAATATCTCTTGATTTTAACCGGGAATATATTTCTTTCCATTTCATTTGTGATTTGTTTGCAGGTCTTGAAAGCTGCTACTTTTTAGAGCTCTCATGAAATAAAATTATTACCCATGGGATTTCATGTCTTTGATATTCTTTAATTAATTATTATATATATATATATATATATATATATATATATATATATATATATATTAAATTAAATAAACGTGCAATCAATTTACAAATACATTAATTATTCACACTAAACTAATGCAAGGTTAATGATTTAAATGGCGAGACATCCATCTCGCAAACAATTCAAATAGTACACAAAAACCTCCAGATCCGTTATGAATGAATTGATCCTTGTTTATATAAATTTCTGCCGTATTAGTTGTTATTTTTACTACAAGCTTTCGTCTGTTCCTACAGACATCTTCAGGTATATAATAGATGTTGTTCTTGTTTTTTCTCTTAGTAATAAGAGGACATCGAAAATATATGTGTATTGTATCCGAAATGCTATTGAAAATGAGATATTGGTTTTTGAACGCGCCAAAGCAACGCTGAGTTTGAAAAATTTTTTTAAAGTGTTTGCGTTTATACCAAATATGGTAATGAACAAATTATTTTACTGGTAAATTTTACTGTCAAAGTGGCATGAACTATATTGTTCAATAATTACAGTAATGTCGCACTTATTAACCAAAAGTCGCACATGGATCAGTTATTTAAATTACAATAAACGTGCAATCAATTTACAAATACATGAATTATTCACACAAACTAATGCAAAAACTTATTACTAAGAGAAAAAAACAAGAACAACATCTATTATATACCTGAAGATGTCTGTAGGAACAGACGAAAGCTTGTAGTAAAAATAACAACTAATACGGCAGAAATTTATATAAACAAGGATCAATTCATTCATAACGGATCTGGAGGTTTTTGTGTACTATTTGAATTGTTTGCGAGATGGATGTCTCGCCATTTAAATCATTAACCTTTGCATTAGTTTTGTGTGAATAATTCATGTATATATATATATATATATATATATATATATATATATATATGTGGCCTGACGATTGCATCTAGCATGTAACAGACTGTCGCCTCTAAGTGTTGACTTCTATGTTCACTTTTATATATATATATATGCTTTAATTAATATAATTATTTGTATATATGTGTGTATGTGGGTGGGTGTGTATTTGTGCGTGTTAGTTGGCAGCGAAAGATAGTGTGACTAACGAAATAGACAGTATTTATATATGGCCTGACGATTGCATCTAGCATGAAACAGACTGTCGCCTCTAAGTTTTGACTTCTATGTTCACATATATATATAATATATATATATATATATTTAAATTAATATAATTATATGTATATATGTGTGTATGTGGGTGGGTGTGTATTTGTGCGTGTTAGTTGGCATTGAAAGATAGAGTGACTAACGAAATAGTATTTTGCAATAAGTCAAGGAAATATCGAATTTAATATCGTAATCGAAAACGAGGCTATTGTTTCTGCTTTCAAGTTTCACAGTGCATATTTGCAAATTAGAAGAATAAAACAAAAAAGTTGTCTGGCGTTTTTTGATGAACCATTATCACCATTCCATGAATTATTCAGATTAAAATGTTCGTCTTTGTCGTTTTCATCACACTGGCTTTTCTAATGCTGTCTGGAGTTCCAAGATGAATTATTTATATAGGTCTTCAGTTATTCAATATACTATCCTGATCATTGTGGCTTTGATCACGACGTTTTCAGTTGATGCCCATCTCGGCCTTTCTAATGCTGTTTGTTATTCGCATATGAATTATTAATAGTATTAACAGTATTAATTAAGGTGAATTAACAGGAGATAACTGATAACTGATATCCTTTAGACATGACACGTGGAACTAGAACAGTCTACCCCAGCAAGCGAAATAAAGGGTTCAGTTCGACATTCCAGCCATCTGAAGAACGCCGGATCGTACAACGGCCGAAACGTTGTAATAAATATGGCGACAAAGATGAGGACAATAGTCCGAATAATGTAAATGTTGTATATAATGCCTCATCTCAGAAATATAGACAGATAATGAAAATAGCAATCAATATGTGAATGGACAAGTAAAAAAGGTGGTATTATTCGCAACTTCTCTAGGAGGGATACAGTACAGCCTCGGTGATATCGTTTACGTCCTTATTTAGGACGAATTCACTGGTTCACAGATGGTTACAATCGTTGTCTCATTGGAGAGTCGAAACAGCAACTGAAATTTTATCGCCAACGGGGCTGTAACTGGTCGTTACAAAGTAAAGTATAATAGAATTCTTTACCTTCTTGTCTATAGTACACATCAGATATTTGGTGGTAGTATCTAATTTTGATACATTGGCATTATGATCAGAGACCGCAAGAATAAAATGTGCCTTCTAATTGACACGGCAGTCCCTGAAGACTGCAATGTATCATTGAAGATCTTCAAAAATAACTATCAAAATAGAAGGGCCTTGAAACCGAAATCTCAAAATGTTGCACATGACGACATCAACAACTCCAGTTGTAGTTGGAGCTGTCGGACTGATTGGAAAATATTCCAACAGACTCACTGAAATACAGGTATGACCCCACACCTTACGAAGGGCTTTTTCTATGTAAAATATGTGTTATCTTAGGTTGTTTTTTCCTAAAAATGTCATGAGGTCATTTCTGACTTTAGGTCTCTGGTTGGGACCCGGAAAGAAATGAGTATAAACCAGAAATAAAACAACAACAACAATAATAATAATAATAATAATAATAATAATAATAAAGATAACAAAAGCAATAAAAGTAGTAATTAAAATAATTAAAATAATAAGGAAGTATTAATTAAAAAAATATATTACACTATAGTCTTTCAAGTGTTCTTTTTCTATGTGTCGTGTCCCTTCAGGATATTGGTGAGGTCTTCAAGTACTCTTGTTAAAAAATGAAATCTTTTCCTGTTTCATTTTCGGGTAAAAAGCATCTATCTATCTATCTATCTATCTATCTATCTATCTATCTATCTATCTATCTATCTCATTCTATTTTCTCTCTCTCTTTCTCATATTCTCTCAGATCTATCTATCTATCTATCTATCTATCTATCTATCTATCTATCTATCTATCTATCTCATTCTATTTTCTCTCTCTCTTTCTCATATTCCTCCTATCTATCTATCTATCTATCTATCTATCTATCTATCTATCTATCTATCTCATTCTATTTTCTCTCTATCTTTCTCATATTCCTCCTATCTATCTATCTATCTATCTATCTATCTATCTATCTATCTATCTATCTATCTATCTCATTCTATTTTCTCTTTTCTATCTTTCTCATATTCCTCCCATCTATCTATCTATCTATCTATCTATCTATCTATCTATCTATCTATCTATTTGCCTCATTCTAGTCGTCATATTTTTCTGTAGCATTCTATTTTTTATCTCATTTATTTGTCTCTCTCTCTCTGTATTTATCCCATTCTATCTATCTATCTATCTATCTATCTATCTATCTATCTATCTATCTATCTATTTTTTTCCTTTTCTCCATCTGATTTACGTCTTATCCCATATTGTTAATACTATTTTCATCATCTCTTCCCCAAATTCTTTTCTCTTTCATGCGCTCCTCATCATTTCTCTCCCCCACATTTTTTTCAGGCTCTCTCCATTTCACACACGATAACATTAAAGTTAAGCGGTTTTCTTATTTTCAAATCATCCAGAAGGTTTTGCCTCGAGAGACACCCTAAATCTGAAATAGTTCAATATCTACGCACCGCAGATTAGGGATTGTGCCCATCTCATGTACATTGTCATTTGAGTAAAATTTACCGAAACTGAATAATACCAATGTTGACTAATCTTCTACGATTTTCTTCACGAATCTTCCGACTTTCTTGCAAATGTCTTTGATTATAATGGAAGGGCGTTTTTTTTTCTTTTTTTTTGTATTCTAATGGAAATTTCGTTTTCTTACTCTTTTTCTTTTTTTTTTTTTCTTGCGACATCACTTTACAAAGTCGGTCCGTCTGTATTTATGCCCATTCTTAAGTTAAGTGTATTTGTCGGCCAATTCTATAAGGCTTTCTCCAAGACTTCCTTTTAAGCATTTATTTGACTTTTAAATATTTCTTTTTTTTTTTCATTCTTCAGAAGAACACTTTTTAAAATTTTATTTATCAGCTTCTTCCTCGCTCTTCTACTTTTCCTAACTTTTCTAATTCTTTCTTATTTTCATCGTTTGCCTTTTTTTTTGTTCTTTTTTTTTCATTTCTTCCTTTTGATTTGTTTATTTCACCATTTTTGGGATTCTTTTTCATTCTCTCCTTCTGTATTATTGCTTCCTTTTCTTTCTCTCACCTTTTTTCTTTTTATCTTTCTTTATTATTCTCGAATATTTTTTTCTTTTTCTTCTTTTTCTTTCATTCATATTTATTTCTTCTTCATTAACCATTCCCAGTTTTAGGGATTTTCTTTCTTCTCATTCTTTATTCTTAAAATCTTTCTTTCTTCCAAAAAAAATTATCAATGATTTACTTCCTTCCCCAACCTTTCTTCATTCGTTTTAAAATCCTTCTTTGTTTCTTTCTCCCATTTTTATCCATGATAATTATTAATTTTTTCTCATGTTTTATTTTTCATTTTAAATCTTTCTTTCTTTCTTTCTTTCTTTCTTTCTTCAACTTTTATCCATGCATTTATTATGTTCTTATGTTTTATTTTTCATTTTAAATCTCTTTTCTTTGTTTCTTTGTTTCTTTCTTTCACTTTAATCCATGCATTTCTTTCTTTCTTTCTTTCTTTCTTTCTTTCTTTCTTTCTTTCTTTCTTTCTTTCTTTCACTTTTATCCATGCATTTCTTTCTTTCTTTCTTTCTTTCTTTCTTTCTTTCTTTCTTTCACTTTTATCCATGCATTTCTTTCTTTCTTTCTTTCTTTCTTTCTTTCTTTCTTTCTTTCTTTCTTTCTTTCTTTTCTTTCTTTCTTTCACTTTTATCCATGCATTTTTTTTTTTCTTTCTTTCTTTCTTTTCTTTTTTTCTTTCTTTCTTTTCTTTTTTCATTTTATCCATTTATTTTCTTTCTTTCTTTCTTTCTTTCACTTTTATCCATGCATTTCTTTCTTTCTTTCTTTCTTTCTTTCTTTCTTTCTTTTTTCTTTCTTTCTTTCTTTCTTTCTTTCTTTCTTTCAAATTTATCCATGCATTTCTTTCTTTTTTTCACTTTTATCCATGCATTTCTTTCTTTCTTTCTTTCTTTCTTTTCTTTCTTTCTTTCTTTCTTTCACTTTTTATCCATGCATTTCTTTCTTTCTTTGTTTCTTTCTTTCTTTCTTTCTTTTTTCTTTCTTTCTTTCTTTTCTTTCAATTTTATCCATGTTTTCTTTTTCTTTTTTCTTTCTTTCTTTCTTTCTTTCTTTCTTTCTTTCTTTCTTTTCTTTCACTTTTATCCATGCATTTTATTTTTCTTTCTTTTTTCTTTCATTTTATCCATGCATTTCTTTCTTTTTTTTTTCTTTCTTTTCTTTCTTTCTTTCTTTCTTTCTTTCTTTCTTTCTTTCTTTCTTTCACTTTTATCCATGCATTTCTTTCTTTCTTTCTTTCTTTCTTTCTTTCTTTCTTTCTTTCTTTCTTTCTTTCTTTCTTTCTTTCACTTTTATCCATGCATTTCTTTCTTTCTTTCACTTTTATCCATGCATTTCTTTCTTTCTTTCTTTCTTTCTTTCTTTCTTTCACTTTTATCCATGCATTTCTTTCTTTCTTTCACTTTTATCCATGCATTTCTTTCTTTCTTTCTTTCTTTCTTTCTTTCTTTCTTTCTTTTCATTTCTTTCTTTTCATTTCTTAAACCTTTGTTCCTGTATTTTTCGCTTCTCATTTATTCATTTTTCTTTAAGTACACTTTACTAATTCTCAACCAAAACCACTCTAATGCTTGAGCGATTATTTTTTTTCTTAATTTCTCTCTCCGATATTCCCACATCAATTCTGACAAAGTATTCATCCAAAACTGACACTACCTGGCCATGCACCCCATCCGGCTACATCACCTTCTAACACCAGCCAGATTCAAGTCACGTTAGGTTTCTAGCATCGCCCTGTTCTTTTTCGACTTTCAGCAGTCTGAATGAAAACGACAGAAAGAAAAAGATCACCTTTCTGCTCGTACGATGTCATACCTTTTGCTTGGACATATCTCTGTGTCTTTCCCCGACTTTCCATTCCACCCCCCCTCCCAGCACACCCGACCAGACTGGACAGCATTACCCACTGCCACCTTCATGTTGATCAGTACCATTTTCATCTTCAATCGAGATTCTATCTCATCTATCCAACACTTTTGCACATTTGTCTGTGACTCCATTTTTTTCTGTCCATATCAGATTTAATCGATATTTTTCTTCGATCTTGTCTCATGGGAAGTATAGATTTCCCCCTTTAACGCATTTAATCGAAAGTGGCCCGAACTTTATATACTAGCCAACTGTAATCAAATCGAAGGACCGCTATTAAGAGTTATACTTTTTTAAAGGTAAATGTGGTCCTGATATATATATATATATATATATATATATATATATATATATATATATATATATATATATATATATATATTGCTTTGTTAACCTTCCGTATTACCTGGTACATCATCTACACTCCTAGCTTTCAAAACGTGCAAAAATTAGCTGCTATTTTATTTTTATTTTTATTTTTTTAAGCATTCAAACCCAAGCCAGGCGGGAAGCCACTCGTGGGGTCACAGAGAATCGAGAGCAAAGAGGAGCGATAGAGGAAAGGATGAAGAGAAGATTAGGGGATAGATCAAGGCATCTGGAGACGTCGATTGACATTTTATTTGAATAGTTGGAGATTATAGCTATCAGGAAAACAAGAAATGGGAGGGAGTTCCACAGGCAAGTGCGAGATTGAAAACCGGCTACATTTAACAGTTTCGACAGTGAAAGGGTGAGAGCGAGATGTCAGTCTAGTTGAACGCTTCAATTCATGTAGTCTGGGGAACCAGCGAAAGCAACTCATCGGGAGCAGTTACCGTGAAGGTATTTAAAAAAGACAGAGGGAGGCGACGGCACGTCTGTGAGAGAGGGGCTGCAGACGAGTATTACTTGTTTATTGAGATGAAGCTAAAATTCGCAAACGAAATTTATCTCAGGGAAAATTAGACAAGGAAGAAGGATAGATAGATAGATAGATAGATAGATAGATAGATAGATAGATAGATAGATAGATAGTAAGACTGTTGCCATATATGGCCTGGTGCCCTCGCTGTTCATCTCGAGGTTCTCGACAAAATCCAAAGACGGATATGCAATGTTATAGGTCCTGACCTGGCATCTCGACTACAGTCACTTTCTTACAGGCGTGATGTGGCTTCCATCTGTCTTTTTTACAAATGTTTTCATGGCAACTGCTCTAGGTTGGCATCTGGGTCCCACTCTTTCACTGTCGAAACAGTTAAATGCAACCGTCTCTTCTACTCCAACATCTTCTTCTCTCGCTCTTCCCGTCAGTGGAACTCCCTTCCTCTTACTTGCTTCCCTAATAGCTATAATCTTCAAATATTCAAATGTAATGTCAATCGACATCTTCTGATGCCTTGATCTCGATCCCAGTCCTTCTCTTCATTCTTTCCTCAAACGCCACTTTTTACTCTCAGTCTCTGTAACTCCTTACGTACTAGTGGTACTCCTGCCTTGCTTGGGGTGAAATGCTTAAAAAATTACTCATGGAACTTAATTGACTGTCTTTAAAATAATTTACGAAATTCATAACGTTTAATAAATGCACCTAGTTTCATTCCCAAATAAACACGGATTGGTTGCTGAATTTAGTTCTCTGCAGCGAAATCCGAAGATGCATTGGGAAAATTTCCTCTTAAAAGCTAAGCAAAGAAACAGGAAGATTACACTATTTGCATTCTTCGGGCTTTTATCCTCATCTTTGTTGTCATATACACGACGTTTCGGCCGTTGTTGTCTCCGGCCTTCTTCAGGTGATTGTAATTTCGAACGGGACCCTTTATTTCTCCCACCGGGTTGATTGTTCTAGTTCCACTTGTCATGCCTCTTCTCTTCCGAATATCTCAATTTCAGTTAGTTCCCTTTGTCAACCCTCTAAATTTTTATTCACTTCTGCTGTGGCCAGGTATTGAACTCACAACACTGGCCTACTTCAACCAACGCTTTTATTCACTGCGAAATAACTGAAATAGAGATATCCAGAAGAGGCATGGCATGTGGAACAAGAACAATCTACCCCGGTAGACGAAATAAAGGGTTCGAAATTCCAATCACCTGAAGAAGGCCGGAGCGTACAACGACGGAAACATCGTGAATATACAGCAAAGCTGAGGACCACAGTTTGAACAATGTAAATAGTGTAAATAGTTACAATACCTTATTTCAGAAATATGGACAGATATTGCAGGAAGATTACGTTTGAAACAAAGAAAAGGGTGCTGAAATCTTATGTAATATAATTTCTCCTATATGGCATTGAATACTGGACAATTTCCTCACTGATGAAGAAGAGACTTGAAGTAACTCTAATGTGGTTCTACAGAAGGATGGCGAGGACACCATGAACATGTGAGCAACGACGAAGTTTTAGAAAAATAGTAATAAAAAGGAAACTTATATTTAACATCAGAAAGAAACAGTTGAAATATTTAAGACACATAATGAGGAAAGTAGGCTTGGTAAAACTGACACTTGCAGGACATACTGAAGGCATTATTTCAAGAATAACATTTATCCACTTTCGTTTATTAGACATTGAATTGTATCACTTCGCAGGCTCCATAGTTTGCCTGACATTTCATCCGACTTGATAAATATTTATGATCCTTCTTAAACTTAAAAATTTTGAAAAGCCAGTAATATTTATGCTCTTGCCTATGACTCCTTGTTACAAAATAAAATCCTTGCATTTGATAAATTACCTCAGAGGTTGAAACACGTCGGCAAAGGTAAGTTTTCCTTTTTCTCTTTAGTCATATTGGTCTTTTATAGATATAACCTCTCTTAAAATTTGAAACACACACACACACACACACACACACATATATATATATATATATATATATATAGGTACATACACTATAGGCTAAATAGGGGCCATAGACTGTATATTGAAGAATCGCCTAAAACCTTTTAACCTTTGTACAAATATTTTCATGGCAACTGCTCCAACAAGATACTTTCACTGGTTCCCAAACTGAATGAATTTAAGCGTGCTACAAAGTTGGCACCTCTGTTCCACCCTTTCACTAGCCAAACGGCGAAGTGTAGCCATCTCTTCTACTCCAACAGCTCTCGCACCTCTCGTCAGTGGAACTCCCTACCTATCACTTGCTTCCGTGATAGCTATAATCTTCAAATATTCAAATGTAATGTCAATCGACATCTTCTCATGCATTGAACTTGATCCCTCTCCTTTTCTTCATTATCCTTTTCTCAAACACTCCTCTTTACTCTTACTCTCACTCTCTGTGACCCCTCCCTTTTTAATCTTACTCTCACTCTCTGTGAGCCCTCCCGCTTTACCCTTACTCTCACTCTCTGTGAGCCCTCCCTCTTTACTCTTACTCTCACTCTCTGTGACCCCTCCCTCTTTACTCTTACTCTCTGTGACCCCTCCCTATTTACTCTTACTCTCTGTGACCCTTCTCTCTTTACACTTACTCTCACTCTCTGTGACCCCTCCCTCTTTACTCTTACTCTCACTCTCTTGACCCCTCCCTCTTCTCTTACTCTCTCTCTGTGACCCCCCTTTACTCTTACTCTCCTCTCTGTGACCCCTCCTCTTTACTCTTACTCTCACTCTCTGTGACCCCTTGCGTGCTAGTGACACTCCAGCCTCACTTGGGATGATTTGTTTAAAAAAAAAAAATTCTCAAAACTAAACACATCTAGAGAGCGAGTCCATATATAAAAATAAATAAAAATAAATCTCTCTCTCTCTCTCTCTCTCTCTCTCTCTCTCTATATATATATATATATATATATATATATATATATATATATATATATATCATATACAGAGAGTCCCTAAAGTCTGGATACATAGGGAAAAAATGCATATTTTCAAGAAATTAAATTTTCAACAACATTTTATTGAATGGAATATTAACAAATAACATCTTCACTACGATTTCCATTATTTGTGATGAAAAGGTTGATGCGCTTTGCAAGATTCAAGTGAAATCGATGCAATAACTCCACATTGCCATCAATTTTAACACACCCACTCTTTATGCGTTCAATGAAGTGTGTTGCATCGGTGATTTTCATTGACTACACCTTCTTTAGCATAGCCCACAAAAAGAAGTCAATTCTTTCTTCTTGTAACAAAACGATGTTTAATTTGTTAAAGTGAAAAAAAATTAGTTAATGAAATTTCCTGACCAGACTTTAGTAACATCTTGTATATATATATATATATATATATATATATATATATATTTTAAATAAAAACAGATTTGCTCTGGATTCACATTGAGCTCTCTGGATTTTATCATCCTTAGGTTTACCCATACGTATTACCTAGTTTTTCATAAACTAAATATGGGCTATGGGCTCACCTTTGGGTCCGGCGCTTGCCAACACATTTGTTGGCTTTCAGGAAGAAAAGATACGAAAGAATCCACTTTGTCCTCAAATGTACTGTCGGTACGTTGATGACACCTTCTGTTTATTTAACAGTGAAGTTGAGGCTGACCAGTTTCTTTCGTTTTTAAATGGTATCCATCCAGCACTGAGGTTCACTATTGAAAAAGAATCCAACCATCAATTGGCCTTTTTGGATGTATTAGTACATCGCACATTAACAGGTTTTCTCACTTCCGTTTATAGAAAACCTACTTTCTGAGGTTGTACACGCGTTGGGACTCTTTTGTCCTAATAAGCGCAAGATTAACATTAAAAACCTCCTACATAGAGCATTAAAGATCTGCTCTGAGCCTTTCTTGAATGACAAAATCAACTTTATTAAGGATACCCTATGTAATTTGGGTTATCCTCTTGATACTGTTAATTCAGTTATCCGTAGTAAAGTTGAAGAGTTCAGAAGTGCTGAGCTCTACACGGTCAAAAAATGCCCAGTTTACCTCAGATTACCCTGGATTTGTACCAAATGTGAAAAAAATAGCCAAACAAATTTCATCCAATGTTCGTTGTTGTTTTTTCTCTGCTGAAGTTCGGATTATTTTTCAAACTCGGCCTATGTTTCGAGCTGCGTGTAAAGACGTTCTCCCTCCCCATCAAATTAATTCAATTATTTATAAATACGTTTGTAGTTCCGGAGCCGACGACATAGGGAGAGCAACTCAACGCTTAGATATGAGAATAAAACAACACGTTCCTATAAAAATTAGAAATCACACCTTGCCTTTGAATGGACTCGTCCCGAACACCTATAGTTCCGCCATATGCGAACACCTATTAAAGAACAGAGATTGTGCAGCCAAATTTAGTGCTGACTGGTTTACCGTGTTGTCCCGGTCTCACTCTTTATTTCATCTAAAGGTTCTGGAGGCACTTTACATCGGGTCCCATAAGCCTTCTTTGTGTAAACAACGTGAGTGTTTGTTGGGATCGCTGTCATTTGCCTCTAGTTCCTTTCTCTAATTTTTTTTCTTCCGCAACTTCCTTTTATTGTACATTTATCTGTGTTAATTTTAAATCTTCCGTTGAAGCCTGAAGAGCGGGAGCGAAACCGGTTGCTTCGCCTGTTTTTTTTTTGTTTAAATATGTCTCGTAATATTAAGTTTTATACTTTTATTTCGATCATTAAATTTTTACCTACAAAACATCTTTATATATATATATATATATATATATATATATATATATATATATATATATATATATAATTATTCGAAAATTATAACATAGAATCAACACCATCACCATAAGACCTCAGAAATGTTGAAACAAAATGGATATTTTTTGTAGTGATTTTATAACACATTTATGTTATAATTTTCGAATAAATGATTATATTTGCTCTACTCCGTATTGAGCACTCTTTTAAGAATAGTATTTGTTGGCTATTGGAATTTATTCCGTATACACCAGTCCTATACTTATATATATATATATATATATATATATATATATATATATATATATATATATGGATTCATTTTAATCCATTGTTTTTTTTCCTTCAATCGTTATTTATACTGGCACTTCGTATTTGAAGCAGACGCCACTTTTTTATTTATTAAACAGTGTGCATTACGTCTATCGGTTTATCAAATTTTATATGTTCTTTTTTGTACTAAGATTTCTCGAATTTAGTTAGACGCACTAAATAAAAAAGGCCAACTATTTCAAATAAGAAGTGTCCACTAACATAACGATTGAAGTAATAATATTAATAACACTACTACTACTACTACTAATAATAATAATGTATGTTTGGTATCCATTACCTATCATACTAGTGATTTTCCAAACATAGCCTAGATGTGGCACAAGGCGGAAATTTGGGAGCACCCAGTGAGAATCAAACTCGCTACTCAGCCGTAATTGTTCTAGCGAGACAAGATTGGTAACGATTACACCACCTCGAGGTGCCCTTACCTATCATACTAGTTGTTCATCACGCTGGTGAACCCCAAATATATGTGTTCCTTTCGTCATAAGAATTCACCCATTGTTCGGAATAATCCATACTCCAAGTGTTGGTATAGAATGCGGTGCCGAAACTTACTCGTTCCTACCCACTTTGCAAAATAAAATGGTCAAAATGTTTACATTTTCAGCACTCCGTCGTAGTTAGCTGATACGGATGTAACTTCTTATTTAAGATGGAAGCGATTTTGAATTTTAAATGAACAGCCAATCCGAATAAGAAACTACCAAACCGAACATTACTGAACAGTCCAACGCGTTTCATGAATTCTGATTGGGCAATCACCGTTTCTACTGATAAGAAATGATTTTTCAGGCGGAAAACATACCCCACGTATCTCTTGTTAGAAATTCAGACAATAAATACCTCGGATGAGAAAATAATTAAAAGTAAAAGAGAAAAATAACAAGAAGAAAACAACAAAACTATAGCAGATGAAAGTGGGGGAGTAGAAAAATGGATACGTGTATGAAATAAGAAAAAAAGAAAAAAAAGGGGGGGAATGAAGGAATAAAAACGTAGGAATTTAGTGAAAAAGAATTTAGAGTACGAAATCAGAAATACAGAAATAAAAGTAAAGAAAAAGCAGACAAAAGACATTAGAAAATTACTTGACGTTTCAATTTAAGTGTTGTGAGGTGGTACTGTCTGGTCTCCGGTGCCTAAACCGAAATTGTTATTAATCATGGTCAAGAAATGGTTTATTCACTTACCTTGGGAAAGGTAGGAATCCTCTTCTTTTCTCTCCAACTATGGGCAATTAGCAGAACGGACTAGGTTCTATATCCTGGGATGGCAAATGGTCTAGAAGAAGTAGTCTGAATTCAAAGCCTTCGGAAGGTTGTTTGGAGACTGTGTACAGGAGTGCACCAGATTTCTGTATTCAGCCCTTAAAAAAAAAAAAAAAAAAAAAAAAAAAAAAAAAGAAAAAAAAGTGTGGTTGGTTCTGCACAAAGCCTTCACCATTATAATCAAATCGTATGTGCTGGTGTCTGGCTGTCGGTTCCTAGGGACTGAGTTATGACCCTCATACGTCGAATACGACGGGAGAGTCCACCAAAGAAAAGAAGAAGGGGAGAAGAAAGAGGCTAACGTTTGTTGCGGATATGAAGTGGAAAAAACTATATTGAATCCAATGCTAGATCAACTGCTAAGAAAGTCGGTTCATTATATCGGAGGAGACAGATTTTCTCTCCTGAATCTACCTTACATATCTATAAGTCTACCATTTCTCCATTCTTAGAATATTCCTGTTATATATGGCCCGGTACCCCTTCAGCTCCTTTATATAATCAAAAGAAGAATCTGCAATATTATTGGTCCTGATCTGGCGACTCAGTCTCCAGTCATTTTCTCATCGCCGTAAGGTTGCCTCTCTATTTCTTTTCTATAAATACTTTCATGATAATTAACGAATGAACTCTTTGCTATGGTACCTAGAATTTTTAAATTTAAGTGCAACCCTGCACTGGCGTCGGCATCTCATCAATTTACAGTTGAGCTAGCTAGTAGCCGTAAATTCTATGCTAACAGTTTCTTTTCTTGCACTTCTCGCTTGTGGAACTTTCTTCCGGTTCCTTGCTTTGCAGTCTACTTTCATCTGCAAAAATTTAAATGCAATGTCAATCGCTATCTACTGTCCACTTCATTACTCTCTTCTCTTTCTGCCCATCATTAATGTTTCTGTTCCTAATTCTTCCACACCTTGTGTATTAGTCGCATTACTGTTTTGCTTGGGGTGATTCCAGTTAAATAAAAAGAACTAGGGAAGAACTAGGAGGAGGCGGAGAAGAAGAAGAAGAAAGAGGAAAAGAAGATGAAGAAAAAAGAAAAAACAATATAAAGGAAATGATAAAGGAAGAAGACGGACGAGAAGAAGAAAAAGGAGAAAAGAAGAAGAAGAAGAAGAAGAAGAAGAAAAAGAAGAAGAAAGAGAAGGAGCAGAAAGTGAAGAAAAAGTAGAAAAAGAAAGAAAATAAGTTGGTCAAATGAAAGAAAGAGAAAAAAGAATAAAATAAATGAAGAAGAAAAAGAACGCTAAGGGAGAAACATTTAGATGAAAAAAAGAGTAAAATAAAAAAGAATACAAGAATGAATGAATGAATGAATATGTCACAGAAGAAGATTAATTGGAAAATATGATGAGAATAAAAAGAAAAGAAAAGGAGGATCAAAGAAATCAAACGCGACGAGGAGAAGAAGAAAAAGACCAGTGTAAAGCAAGTGAAAAAGGAAGAAGACGGACGAGAAGAATAAAAAGAAGAAAAGGAAGATAAAGAAGAAGGAGGAGGAAGAGGAAGAGAAGAAGGAGTAGGAGGGGAGAAGGAGGAGGGGAGAAGGAGGAGGAGGAGGAGGAAATCGAGGAAGAAGAGGAGAGGAAGAAAAAAAAAAAAGTCTAATACAACGGAAATTAAAAATGGCGAAAATAATGAAAATATTTTAAAAATCGTGAAGAAGTCGAAAGAACATAAAATAGAAAGAGCAGCATGAAGAAGAAGAAGAAGAAGAAAAAACGACGATGAAATATAAACTGCTGCTACTGCTGCTGCTGCATATAATGTCTGGAATTTTAACCGGTGTCCCCGATATGAGATTACCCACTTGTGTCTACTCTTTTGCGTTTGGAAGGTGTTGGTGAGAGTAGCCCCACCCCACCAATTCCAAGTTCTATAGCCAGGTTTCTTGGCCAGTACAATGAGAAGCGATAATAGGAAGGTGTCGTATCAAATCCTTCATTTCTATTGTTACTTTTGTTTCATTCTTTTTTTTTTCCAGATATTTTCTGTCTAAATTTCTGGGGCGACGTATTTATCCGTGAGTGTCTCACCGTGAAAAGTTAGTTTTGACAAGGGGAAGCAATGACTGACCAATGTGAAATCAGTGAATGCACTGGACTGTTCTAGAATATTCGCTTAGCTGCTCTGGCGTTCTGACTGGCTGCTCTTTTGAAAACAAAATCACTTCCAGCCTACAAAAGACGTCTTCTTTGTGCTAAGCGTCTTCTCTAAAGAATCTTCTACATTTGATGGATAAAAGGACGCGGTGAGAGAAAAAAAAAAGATTCCTGTCGGTCGCAAGAAAGCTTGTGGGCAAATAGCGGTCTTATAACCATTGTGTGGCATTCATAAATATCTTTTTGTGTGCCATGTTCTCACAGGACGTAGACAATCACGTCTCCCCACAGCTTCCTTTCTTTTCCGACTTAACATGATTCTTGATCTTTTGCCACCGTCTTTCTCGTTGTGGCGTTTACTATGGCATCCAGAATGATTTTTCCAGATACAAGTTCTAATATTTAACCTATAGCTGTAAGGCGGATTCATGGTTTCGATTCATATCTTTCTTAAGGTTATTTTTAACCTACAGCTGTAACGAGGATTGATGGTATCGATTCATATCTTTCTTAAGGGTATTTTTAACCTATAGCTGTAACGAGGATTCATGGTATTGATTCATATCTTTCTTAAGGGTATTTTTAACCTACAGCTGTAAGGAGGATTCATGGTATCGATTCATATATTTCTTAAGGGTATTTGCGCAAAAGGAACTATAACTGACCCGAGTAGAATTCGAACTCCAATCTCCGAGTTGTCATTTCGAGCGGTCATCCATTCTGCCATACTTACATCTTTGTTGGTCGAAAAACAAATTTTCGTCGCTTCAAGTCTCTTCTTCATTTTCCAGCATTCACTAATTTATAGAATACTAGACATTACGTAGCGGTCCAGTCCTGGGTATGACGATAAACTACACCCGGCAGCAAAACCTCAAATCGGAAGATTGGAGATTTTGAGGAGCGTGGAACCATATCTTATTTGCTGTTGTTCCTAGGTTCACTCTGACACGTTTTTTTTCTGTTTTGCATGATTCGTCAACAGTTCTTTGTCTTGGAATCCAGTTCTGTTTAGGGCAACATGGACCTGCAGCTTGACATAGATACTTTATGCGCTTCTGTGTTTATAAGCCTAATTACGAACAAAAGTTTGCTCATGTCTCCCCATCATCTCAGTACATAGATGGGTGACTGCTTGGGAATACCAGATGCTGTAAGATTGGATGTATGGGTGGTGTAATTGATGGCGCGGTGGCAGCACCTGTTAGGGTCCCAGATATGGGCAAACAAAAACAAAGCTCTATGAAAGCATACAAATACATTTTATAGTAAAAAATATCACCAATACATTTTTATATATAGTAGAATTACCAACAATACTCATTTATAGCAAAGTGACCAACATTACAGTTTATCTGGGGTTCAAGGCATATAATTGCCTTCAAAATATTTAGATTTTGGCATTATATAAGCCATAGAAGTGTTGATATGCCACGAAACAAAATCAACTAAACAGTCAAAATGAAAAAAAAACACCCATGACTTTAATCCATATAATATTCTACATTTTCTTAATTTAAACTGTATTCCAAAATATAACTTCAACAAAACTACAGCACAAAGCACACACGTAACCACATCTAGTAATCATGTCCACACAAACATGTACATGTACAAAAGCTAAGTATTATCTACCATGTATTCAACTGTGAAAGCAGAATAACATATCATATTTTATTACTTTTAAGCTCCGAAGAAAATTAAATTTAGGCATTAAATGACTCATAAGGTGTTGATGTGCCGTTAAACAAACCAATCAATCAATCTATCCTAGTGGTCCAATGTTTGGAGGACATTTTCTGGCCTCTTTCATGTGCCTTTGAACTTCCGCTTTCCCTCTTTATGTCTTCAATTACGACACCACCCGGATAATTAGATTTCCGCACCTGCTTGAGTTATACGTCCCCGAAGAGCTGTTATCTTTTATTTATAATCATGCATTTCTCCTGGGGGTCAAAAGGTGATCGGTAAATAAATGATTGTGACGCGCGACGAAAATCATCAATTTAAAACCAAATATCATTGCTCAACAGCACATCCTTCCGATATCAACGAATCCAATAAAAAGGTATATTATCTTTATTGTAGGATGCACTGTAATGGATAGCGGCTCGGATTGGGGAATCGGAGAGCCGAGTTCGAATTCCAGTCGAATCCATTACATTCAATTACGTGCTAATACCATTGGGAAAGGTATGAATCCTCTTCTTATCTCTCCAGCTATGGGTAAATATCAGGACATACAGGTTTGGACGGCAACTGGTCTACCACAGAAAGAAATGGTAACCTACTGCGGGAAAAAATCTGCCTCGTCAGTCATGTATTGAAAGATAAATGATGTGTATAACGCATGGTCCATAACTGACTGACTGATCTTTGTGTTTATTATTACCTATATTATTTATAAAGATTTTATTATTATTGACTTATGGTCTTATAACGTTGAAATACCGATTCTCGAACGATCATTGAAGTTAAGTAATGTTGATCATGGTCAGTACCTAAATGGGTGACGGCTTCGGACTACCAGGTGCTGTAAGCTTGGATGTGCGAGTGGTGTAATGGATAATGGCAAGGAATTTGTTAATCGGAGAGCCGAGCTCCAGACTGAAGATATCACCGAAGTTAAGTAACGTTGATCCTAGTCAGTACCTAAATGGGTGACCGCTTCGGTATACCAGGTGCTGTAAGCTTGGATATGCGAGTGGTGTAATGGATAACGGCACAGAATTGTTAACTGGAGTGCCGAGGTTCAATTAATTCTGGTTCATTATATTCACTTATGTGCAAATAGCGTTGGGAAAGGTATGAGTCCACCTCCTCTCCCCCAGCTATGGGTTAATCAGTAAAATGTTTAAGTTTAAATGACCAGCAAAATATTGATAAATCGTAAAAAAGCAAGTCAAGTAATCAATACGAATTTACAGAATCTGAAAAAGAAAGAATGTAGTAAAAAAAATGGATAATTTGAATGGTGTATTGGAACGGAAAATATCTTTTTTGAGTACGGGTGATGACCGACTGGTGATTTGTTTTACAGCTTATCACTCTAAACTATCGATTAATTAGTAGGTCTTGTATAGGTAAATCATTAAAAAAAAATTTTTGCAATCTAAAAAATTAATTTCTGTCCTCAAATAACCTGCAAAAAGTTGATAAACCGTAAAAAATCGGTGAATGAATCAATATTATTATTATAACAAATTAACAAAAAAAGTGTAGGAAAAGAAATCGCAATTGAAAAAGGCTTAAGATAAAGTAAAGTTAAAATGAATCATCGAAAAATAATATTGAACGAATAGGGCAAAGGATTTTTTATCCTTAAATCAAAAATAATTCTTATTAATAGTTTTTGGACATGCCTTATGGGTCAAGAAGTGATAATGGATTCCATGAAATGATCGATATTCTAAAAGGTTTGAGGAACCCTACTTTAAACTGACCAGAGGATCCCGAAGAAAGATATTCCCGGAATATAAATGGGATAACATATGTGTTATATAGGAATAAAGTGTCACTGCCGACACTTGAGTTTGAACATAGATCGCCAGAGAGCAAACACAGGCGACCCCATTATTGAATTAAATAGACCACGTGGCCATAGAGGAAACGCATATATAGGAAGTCGAGTCGCTTTTTCTATTCTATCCTTTATTACTATTAGGATCATTATTCCTAGTCTATCCTCTATTACTATTCCGATTACTATTTCTACTCTATCCTCTATTACTATACGGACCGCTATACTCTACTTTATTCAATATAATTTTCTCTATTTGGATCACTATACGGACTACTATTCGAGCGACAATTATCGAGCAAGTACTGTAAGTACGAGACTTATTCGAAGCAGTCTGGTACCAGTATTGTTCAATGGCGTACTGTAAGTGTATCTGCGATTACAAAGTCTCTACTACAACAAGCATTACGAAAGTGACAACAAGTATTCTTTGGCGTCACAAAAGTTTCAAACGAGTGTTCGTTGACATCATAAAAATATGTTATGATCCTTCATGATGCTCCAATCTTTCAGAATGTTCAAGATTCTTTTTACTTACCGCACCTTGTGTTATTTCACTTATTCGCAACTGTTATATTTTTACAGTCACTGGTTGGCCCTTTGTTCTTGGTTACTTCGGCTACCTTTTGTCACAGCTCTTTCAGTTTTCTATCAGAATCTGCTATCAGCACAGCCTGATCTGCATGTGGAGACAAGATTACGTCTGTCGATTATAAATCCTCGTAGGTCCTCTAGCCTTCTTATGATAATAAAGCTTAAATATACAGTTTAAATAAATCCGGTGGGAATATACATTCTTGTCGCACTCATCTCTATTTTATGTAATAATTATTGAAATATTTTAATAACACACCTATACACATTCATCAGAGCTTGTTACTTTAATTCAATTTAATTTTAATAATTATTTGGATGATTTCGGCTCTCGTTTTTGAAACATGAGAACTCTTATGTAGCGAAGGAGTCATATTTTTTAAAAATGATTATAATCTAAGCTCTACTTCTGTATGGAGCACTGTTTTTTAAAAATAAAAACAAAAATACTAAAGAACTCTTGGTTATTTACCTAACGTGTTCTTTCCTTTTCATTTATATATATATATATATATATATATATATATATATATATATATATATATATATATATATATAGTCATCCACATGCAAGACTGCGTGGCTTGGCGTTCGATTCAAGTCGCGATCGAAACTCGACCGATTTTGCATCAGTCAGAGATCCTACCCCTAATCTATTGGTGCACGGCAGAGAAAGGTATATTTTAACATATTATATACGAGGTTTATACAAACGTCAGTAGCCAAGAGGGGTCAATTGGTAATTGAAGAGGGATGCGTTAATAGCAGCAGCAGTCACTGTTTTTCAAATTACCTTTTCTCTAGATTGCTCGATCGTGTAACGAGAGCATAAATAGTCGTCCACATAGAAGCCTGTTTTTATATATATATATATATATATATATATATATATATATATATATATATATATATATATATATATATATATATTATTTTTTTTAGATAAAAACAGACCACTTTAAGGTTCCATGTAATAAATTATTTCACCACAGCCCTTTTAAAGGACTGCGGATCATCGAACTTTACTTCCAAAGGTTGAAGTAAAGTCTGATGATTCGCAGTCCTTTAAAAGGGCTTTGTAAATAACTTATTACATGGAACCTAAAAATCTGTTTTATTAAATTATTGCTCTGGATTTACATTGAGCTCTCTCCTTGGGTCTACCCATACGGATTACCCAGTTTTCATAAACTATATATATATATATATATATATACACACACACACACACACACACACACACACACACACACACACACACACACACACACACATATATATATATATATATATATATATATATATATATATATATAGAGGTCCACATATGCTTCTTATAATAAGTAAAATAGATAGGTTAGTTAATAAAACAAGGTCAAACGAAAGGGTAACGATATAATCAGTAAGATAAACATTTATTAAATATCAATTATTAACCATATGACAGAAATGAAGCACGGAAAGAAAGGTTTTAAGTTTCCTACCAAGGTGGCTTGGTGATTGAGTCTAGCATGAAACAGTCTCTCTCTCTCTCTCTCTCTCTATATATATATATATATATATATATATATATATATATATTTAAATCTAAAATAACCTCATTCAGAATAACTATTTAAACCCACAAGATTTTACTTGTAGGCCTTGTCAACTAGGCGTGAGGAAATGAAACAGGAGCTTAAAATTAAAACATTTAAAGAATAAAAGAAGAGGAGGAAGATAGAAAAAGAAAAAAGAAAAAGAAAAAAAGAAAGAGAAAGAAGAATAAAGAGGGAGCAGCAGATGAAGGTCTAGACATAAAAATTACGTAAACATCCAGTATTATCGTGAGAATCAAGACATTAAAATAATAAAAGAAGAGGAAGAGGAAGAGGAAGAGAGAAAAGGAAAAAGAAAAGGAAAAAACGAAACGAGAGACACAGGAGAGTAAAGTGCAAACGGCAGATATCAATTTAAATAAACCCAATCTCATGGCAGTAGATGTGGGAGTGTCTGGTTCAGTTAGAGAGTTAAAATAACCTTGACCTATATTTTAAAATATTAAACCTTCAACTTAGTTTGGGACAGAATCACAAAATTAAAGAAAATATTCTAGTAAAAATCATCAATAGAAAATTTATATAAATAATAAAATTACTTTAAAATATTTGAAAATTAGAGAAAAACTTGTGTAAAAATTAGTAAGTAAAATGTAACGTCTAAAATTAAAAAAAAAATTAAAGCAATATATAGAATACACATAATACGCATTATACAAATAATAATAATAATAATAATAATGATAATACATATAATTAAAAATATATTAAATAAAATAATTATTTAATAAAACTATTGAATAAAATAAAATATCAAATAAATTATTAAATATAAAATAATAAATATAAAATATAAATTAACAAATAAATAAAAAATTAAAATTAATAAAAATGAATTAAAATTAATAAAAATAACTATTAAATATAAATAAATAATTAATGAATATAAATAAAATATTAAATAAAAAATAAATTAAAAAATTTATGAAAGATAGAAAATAAAATAATTAGATAATTAGATATTGGAGTGCTTGTTTTGCAAAAAATTCCAAAAGCTACACGGATAAATTAAAAAAAAAAGTTAAGGACAGAGAAAATCAAGGCAAAACATACTTGGTGAGCTCGAGTGAATGTATAGCGGAACAGGATTTGGGAGAAATAATAGAAAAACAAAGTTTATTAAGAGCTACAAGGGACAGGAAGTTGTGGAGAGCCATGATTGCCTACTTCCAGAGGGAAACGGCACTTAAAAAGAAGTATAACAAAAGTCCTCGCAGTAAACGCGTACTATTAAGAATTTTGAAAAAGAGCATCAATATTACACAGTTATCAATGACGAGATTTAGTCCCCACCCCCCACGAGGGTGTCATGTGGCACAAGGCCTTTTTAACGTGGGCATTCCCGAGCCATTAGGCTCGGCCAAAAAATAGCCCATTTGAACCCGTATAAACGGGTTCAGGGCCGGTTTTACCTCCGCCCTTCGGCGTAGCCTCCTTCGGGTTCCTCCCGCCCGTAGGAAGAGAGTTGAACCGAACAGTCGCACCAGAAAGTGAGCGAGGTGTTATCAATAACATAAACACAGTTTCAAACTTTATAATTTGTTTAGTTTGGTTTGTTTTGTTTTATAGCATATCAACCTCAATGTGTTATTTAATGCCGTCACGATTTTCATTTCTGGTAATATTTTTTTTTCTAAAGTGTGTTGCTGGTAATATTTTTTTTTCCAAAAATGTATTGCTGGTAATATTTTTCTTTTTCAAAAATGTACTGCTGGGAATAATTTTTTTCCAAAAGTATTGCTGGTATTAAAACATATTTTTATACTTTCATAGTGTTTTGGCCCGTTTTGGTTGGGGTTAACTATTTGCCCATAGCTGGGACCCTGACAAGTGCTACCACCTCGGGTTAGAGTAGACCTGGCAACACCAGCAATTAAAAGGTGGTTCCATGCTTCTCAAAACCTCCTGAGCAGAGGCCTTGCTTTTGGACGTTGTTTATCGTCTTACCCAGGACGCGGATGGAGTTTATCATCGCGCCCAGGACGGTTGACATTTGTAAATAAAAACAGGTAATACTTTAAAAAGTCAGGGGAAGATTTAACACTGTACTTTTACTATGAAAAGTAAAGCTGCTAAGATGATAACAATTAAATATTTTTCGATTCTGATAGATTGTCTAATGAATGTAAATTTTTAAAATCGTTTTAGAAAGTCTATTTTATTACGAGCGGACCAGTTAATTTAAGTAGTTCTGCAATAATTTGATACTTTCTCTAACACAGAGACGTAATAAGAAACCAATCACTCACATCATTTGTGTTCTCGATCTTACTTATTATAAAACGCAGATTGTGTGTGTGTCTGTACGTTTATATATTGGATCGGATTTCCTACATTTTTCAACCGATTTCAACAAAACTTCACAGGACTACGTAAAATTACCTTGCAGTGGTTCTGACAGCGCTCAAAATTGAAAAACACAATTGTTTTTGCACGAAATCAATTTGAAAACACGATTAAGAGGCATTGCTGTCGCCAGAGTGAAAGGGGGACAGCTCATATCGAGTTATACTTATAAAACTCAGGTTGTTTGCGTGTTTGTGTGTCAGTGTTCGTTTATATATGGGATCGGATTTCCTATTTTTTCAACCGATTTCAACAAAACTTCCTTTTTTTTTTGGCAGGTAGTGTTTCTTATTGTCTTGCACACTTTTTTCTTTATTTTTTACATTCAGAATGCTTTAAAATTCCATTTACAAGACAATTGTTTATAATAAAATTCTATTCAATCGGTAGACTCATAACGATTGAAAACAATGTTTTTGTTTGAGTTTGGGATTGACCAATTCGTAAAAAAAACCCATAAAACAAAAAACTAATTGTGTGTCCGTCAACCTTAAACAATAATCTTTGTCGATTTTATTTTTCAGTCTTTATGATGGTCGATACTTGTTCTATCTCTTACTGTTACATTCCCGGGCAACGCCAGGCTCTACTGCTATTATTTAATAAAACCAGTAAACAGCATAAAAAAAAATATATATATATATACACAGAATCAGAAATAGGTTGTTGAAATCCCTTCGGCGCATAATGAGGAAGGAGGGCTTAGAAAATGTGACCTTCACTGGGCATAGTGAGGGCTAGAGAGATAGGAGAAGGCAGTGAGCGACCTGACGAGGGTGTGAATGGAAGGCGGGATGTGGGGTTGGAGCCTTAGCAAAGGGAGAAGAAACTGCTAAGTGCCACATGACATGGGAAGTTTTGGAGAGCCATGATCTCGTATGTCCTTAAGACACGCGGCATATAGAAAAATCAGTCGGGTAGAAGGCCTTGCTAGTGCGGTTCAAAGTCTCTTGCAATGGTTTACGTGACATGATAATAAATAAAAGAGATAATCTTTGCGTGAGAAAGAGAGAAAGGAAAGAGAGAGAGAGATGAATGAAAGAGAAAAAGAGAGAGAGAGATGAGTGAAAGAAAGAGATAAAAAGAAAGAGAAAAAGAAAATGAATAGAAATTAGTGAAAGAGATGAGTAAAAAAGAGAGAAAGAGAGAGAGAGAGAAAGAGAAAAAGAATACAGATGAGTGAAAGAGAGAGAGAGAGAAAAAAGAAAGAAAGAATGATGAGTGAAAGAGAGTGAGAGATAAAGACAGATATGAGTGAGATAGAGTGAAAGAGAAAGAGAGAGATCACCAGATGAGTGAGTGAGAGAGAGAGAGAGAGAGAGAGAGAGAGAGAGAGAGAGAGTGTATGTGTGAAAGAGAAAGAGAGAGTAAGTGTGAGATGGGAAAAAGGAATAAATGGAAAGAGTGGGGAGGCTGTGTGAAAGCGGAACACTATTTGCAAGAAGAACATTTTATTTAGCCGTGAGGCCGGATTTACCTTGTCGTGCTGTTATAATCTGTCTGGCACGTGGTCAAACGCTGTCGGGGTCAGAGTTCAGCAGGCGAAAGATTTGGCCAGCCGTCTGCTTCGAGGTTTCCAAAATTCTGGCATGTCCGAAGGGCTAAAGAAAATGGTATAAATGAAGATAAAATAGAAAAGGAAAAAACCAAGAAACAAGTAAAAACATTCACAATGGTAATTTTTCTTAGCGTAGATCAGATGCGGCACAAGGCCGAAAGTAAAAGGCATCCCAGTGAGGATCGAACTCCCTATTCAGTCGTAATTGATCAAGAGAGACAAGCTTGCTAACGATTACACAACGTCGAAGTGCCCGAATGATTTTCTAAGCTTAGCATAGATGTGACACAAGGCCGATACTATGGAGCACCTAGTAAGTATCGAATTTGCTACTCAGTTGTAATGGATCCAGCGAGAAAACGATTACGATTACACCACATTGAAGTATTTGTATTGTATTGTACTGATGCGGCATTCACCCTGGCCGGATTGAGCCGGCTTCTTCCTGTTGACTCATTCGTAGTCATGTGAGAAGAAGATTCTTGGGATAAATTACAGAAGTAGGGTACCCAGTCCTACTCGAATAACGTTCTTGCTTGCCGCGGGATTCCCACAGACGCAGAGACAGGAACGACCAGAACCGCCGGTTGCCGATGCAGACGCTCCTTGGATTTTTTTAAGAGCAGGTGGAGGCACGGTGGAGTAGTGGATAGCGGCTTGGATTGAGGAATCGGAGAGCCGAGTTCGAATTCCAGTCGAATCCATTACTTTCACTTACGTGCTAATACCCTTGGGAAAGGTGTGAATCCTCTTCTTCTCCCTCCAGCTATGGGTAAATAGCAGGACAGACTGGGTTCTATAACCTTGGATGGCAACTAGTCTAGGAGAAGG
This sequence comes from Acanthosepion pharaonis, assembly GCA_903632075.3. NCBI lineage: Eukaryota > Metazoa > Mollusca > Cephalopoda > Sepiida > Sepiidae > Acanthosepion > Acanthosepion pharaonis. The sequence continues at coordinate 2,483,324 of CAHIKZ030000558.1, read as the reverse complement.
AAAACTCTGAATTCACATTGAAGTAACCTAAATGATTTCCAAGCATGGCTTAGATCTGGCACAAGGCCGAATGTGTGGGGCACCCAGTGAGGATAAAAGCATATAGAATGAATGAAAGAGAATAAAGATTGTAATTTATTGTTTAAACATTATTTCTAAGGGATACCGATAGTTGAGTTGATGCTGTATTTATTTATTTATTTATTTTCATCTACCAGCCTGAATAGCGTCCTGGGTAAAATTAAATGAGGACAAATTGAATGAGCTCATCAACGAGGAACCCCCCCCCCATCAAACTAGGGAATTGACCCAGCGGATGGTTTGCTTTCATAATATCGTCGTCCGTTACTTTCATTTGACATTGAAATTGTTGATTACTAATTAGATAAATGGCAAAAACAAACGAATTTACCTGACAAATCAATCATTCGGTTCATAAAATCGAAATTCTTGACGTCCTGTGTATAACGATAAACTATGTCCGGCAGAAAGGACTCTTAATTGCTGGTGTTTCCAGGTCCAACCTGACCCGGGGTGGCAGCACCTGATAGGATCCCAGCTATCGGCAAATAATTAACCCCTAAATTGGGGTCATAACACTATGAAAGTATAAAATAGATTTTTATCGTAAAAATACGAGCAATACATATTTTGAAAAAAATATATTACTTGCAATAAACTTTTGAAAAAAAAATTTTTTTGGGAAAAAATATTACAAGCAATACATTTTGAAAAAAAATATTACTAGCAATACATTTTGGAAAAAAAAAAAAAAGAAAAACAATAACCAGTAATACTTCTTACAAAGAATACTTATTCTATTCCTACGAACCTATCTTAAAAATCTTGTCGGTATTAAATAACCCATTGAAGTTCATATACCATAAAGTAAAATGAACTTTAAACTCAAATCCAAGTCCTTGATTCGAATATACAGTTTCTTTCTATTTATTTAATTATTTTTTTCGGTGGGGGGGGCTATAAAATATAATATTTCGATGACATTATTTGTGAGCTGAGGTGGTGGGGAGAGAGAACCCGGAAATGTACGAGGTGGCTTATATAGAAAATTGCAATATGTCGGTCGAAACGTTTTGTTGGAAAAAAGTGTGGAATCGAAAAGAACGCCCTGAAGCAAAAAAAAAAAAAAAAAAAAAATTACAATGTTACAGGTTACATGTGCGGGTAGCGTACCGGTTATTAGCGCGCAAAGGGAAATCAGGGAATTGAGTTCAAATTCCGGTCTAGTCTGTTGCATTCTCTTTCGCACTAATGATCCTGGGAAAGGTATGAATCCATCTCTTAAGTCTCCATCTACAGGATAAATACCAGATCAGACTGATCTCACCAATCTTAAGTGCCAGCCAGTATATGTGAAAAATTCAGAAACGTATAGATAGCAATAGGAAATCACTTGAATATATTTCCCAAGAAAGCAGTTCACAGGAAACAGAAAAAATATATGTGGAGAACCATTGGTTATGTTTTAAAGATAGTCTTCTGTTTACCGTGTCCCTTCAGGAGGTGCACGATTATAGCCCTCCACAACCTTCTATCCTTTGCAGCTCTCTTTACTAAACTCCCGCCTCTTTATCCCGCATTTATTCACACAGATCATCAGTTTTATGGTCTGCTGCTTTCTTCTGCTGCTCTGGCCCTTGATATGCCCTGTGCGTATCAAATTCTCCATGCCCACCTTCCTCATTAATTATCCAAGAACATTTCAGTTACCTATTTCTGATTCCCAGTATAAGTATCCATTTTGATTCCATATTCTTTCGGACATTTTCGTTGCTTACTCGCTCCTTCCATGAAATTCTCAGGAAGGGCAAGGACAAGAATATCTATGCTGAGAAAAGAAAGGAAAAAGTAAAGAATTCAAATAATAAAGAACGTATAGAAAGAAGAATATATGAAGAACGCATGTGAATAAAAGATATTTAGTGAATTAAAAATATTCAATGAATCTATATATATAAAACAGGGGATGTCTGTGTGTGTGTATGTCTTTCACTCGAAATCCATTCAACCGATTTTGACCAAACTTGGCACAATGTAAGAGATAGGTTCTTAGCGTAAAAAATCGATAATTTTAAAAAAAATCAATTATCTATAAAGCCGATCAAAAATTGATCAATTCAACGTTTTTCCTAGGATTTCCTTCAAACTCAGTATGTAGGTTACTTACATCATGACGAGCTCATTTATATTTCAACACCAATGTACTCAGCGAAAAACCGCGAAAAACGAAAAATCGATTTCAACACATATCGATTTCAACACAAATTTTAAACTAAGAACTCCCTTAATTTTCAAGTAGTCTAATACAAACTTCACTCAATTGTAGCCAATGATAAGTTGACTTTTACCAGTCATTTAACTTGATAATGGAGTCCACCTATATAGTGAAAACCCGCGTAAATAGCGGAAAAATGTTGATTTTTACTGGTTTCTTTCTTATTTTTCGTTGATCTTTCAACCAATTTTCATCAAAGTTAACAATTGCTTTATAAATGTATCCTCTTTTACATCCCTGGTAGCACACTGACAAATTGAATTTCAAAACTCCAAAATAATTGTGGTCTGAAGTGTGTCTTCCTGTTGTCTGTTTTATTCCTTCATGTCCTCGTCTAACTTCGATTGAATAAATACAGACTACTTCTGTTATATCAGTAACTGCATTAATTCATAATGTTTTTTTTAAAGAAAGTACTTTAAAGTAATTGAAGAAGAAGGCTCTGTTACATGTAAACATGATGCTTTTTTTGCTCCATTCTAATTGAACGGTTTTTCTGATCGACCAGCTAGGTATGGCTGCTAGTGAAAAATATTTAAACAACAGGAAGGCAAGTAACCAAAAAGGCTTCTAGAATCAACTAAAACGGATGCAACAGTGAGTGAGACACACACACACACACACACACACACACAGATAGATAGATAGATAGATAGATAGATAGATAGATGCAGACAGACACAGAGAGAGAGAGGGGGAGAGAGAGAGAGGGAGAGAGAGAGAGATGAATAAAAAGAGAAAAGACGAGGAAGGGAAGAAGTCTTCGTTCTTAATCCGTCCGAGATTATGGTGGACACTTCTGCCAAACGAATTTGTCTTTCTCAAATCTCTAATTCAAACATTGTACCCTTATTCTCTGGCGTGCTGTTACCGATTACATTGCATTTCGTTACAGACAACATTAAATCTACTGCCAAATCACAAGAAATAGAACAACGAAGCTAATAATAAATTACTGGTCTAACACAATCATCGTCACTATTAATAGTTGGTTTCATTCTTCAGTAATATTAGAAACTAAAGCTACAAAACCAGCGTTTAGGGAAGATATACTAATTTCAGGACAATCACTGTTACTCAGTCACTCAGCGACAAATACGAGGAATCTGGTATGAAGATGTAAATACATAAAGAAAACTCAATAAGAGCAACAAATCAGTTTGGGAAGTAATAAATATTCACTTTTTTACATGCCGTGTCTTTTCAGGGGAGTTTCAAAAGAGAGATCTTTTTTGAGGAGGCTGTCTCCTAGTCTATTTGACATAGCCATTATATCAATAAACCTAATCTTTAAAGAATCCAAAGTGTACCAGTTCCACAACACGGCTTAAAGCCACATCACGTTGAAACATCGGTGAACGTACGGAAACCGATGTTAAGCAACGTCGAGCTTGATCAGTGCCTAGATGGAGGACCGTTTGGGAATACCACTTTCTGTAAGTTTGGATGGATAATGGCTCGGAATTTTTAAACAGAGATCCCAATTCCACTTCCGGTTGGGATCGTTATATTGACTTAAGCGCAAATGCCCTTGGGAAAAGTATGAATCCACAACTTCCTGTCCTTTGTCACGCTTATTAAGGTTTTATCTTTTTGTTGTGTCTCTTAATCCCTATTCTGCTAACCATCTACACACGCCCATAAATTAGGTTCTTCGCTGCTTTTCTCTGTCTCTTTTGCTTTCAATAGGTCCTGTGAATGTCAAATTCTTCAAGGCCTCTTTACTCAAAAGAGTGTCAAATTCTTCAACGCCTCTTTACTCAAAAGAGTAAAGAGGCCTTGAAGAATTTGACACTCACAGGACCTATGTGTCCTAGAAATTTCAGTTTTCTCTTTCTGATTCTAAGTATACATTTTCTCTTTCTGATTCTAAGTATTTTTCTCATTATCCCTAAAACTTCCACGTTACTCACATGTTCAGTCCATGTTATTATCAGCATCCTTCTGTAGAACAACATTTCTGCGGCTTCCTGCTTAGAAATGTGCCTTCGAATTTCGGTGTCGCATTTCCTGTCCTCTGTTAAAACGCTTTATATAATATTTCATTTTTTATACGACGGATTCCAAAGAAAACTATGTGATGGGTACAAAGTAAGTCAGTAGAGTCACCTGTAGCTGTGGGAGAAAATTTAACAAATTTTACTGGCTAAATAAATAAGACAAACGAATTCGAATACACCCAAAAGCGAATATTCGAAAATAAAAGAAGAAAATCAATTGTTGCAGAAGCAAATAATTACTGCAACGGAATATGATATGCTAAAATAAATATAATGAAGCACTTGAATAGTTAACGAAAGTGAAGTAAGAGCTTTGGGGAATGGAAATAAAATGCATTGAAATAAATCCACGAGCCCGACAGAACACACAAAAAATTAGGATCTTATGGTGTTAACAGGTTTTGATTTAAGAGCTTAATCATGCTCCCTAAATGTTGTTCTCTGCAACTGCAATACTAGCTAAAAAGAAAAGTTCCTGAAGTAAAAAAAATCATCTAAAGAAAAGAAAGTGAAAAACTACAGACCAATTACATGCCTACTATTGCTATGGAAAATCTTAACTAGTCAAAAATAAGAGAAAAAAGAATCCCTAGATATCAGATGATTATTACTAAAAAAAAAAAAAAGAAAAAATGAATACTGGAGTGGAACCAACGTGAGGATTAAATGAAATGTTCTAAATCAGGAGTCGCAAAGTAGTCAATACAAATTGCCAGGTTGTCAATCTGGAGTGGTCGATAAATGCCTAGGGTTCAAAAAGCCGTCGAGAAATGCCTGCAGGCCTAAAATAGATCGATAGATCGTGTAGATTTATGACTAGAACTCACTAATCAACCAACTCAATATAATTGCCCTTTGGTGTTACTCCTTAAACACGTCCATCCTATTAATGGTATCAGCAAATTCAATGAACACACACACACATATATATATATTAAATATAATGTGTTTATTATTACCTATATTATTTATAAATTTGTTCTCAATATTATTTGTAATATTATTGTGAGTGAGTATCATTTTTCCAGAGAGTAATTTTTAGAAGCCTAATTATCAAGTCTCCACCGAGTTCTATTAGTAAAAAGGCAGGCACCCTAGGAGAGATATCTATTCGCATTTGGGACGATTCATTTAGATGGAGAGATTTTACGGTTGATATGTGCGGTTCTGCATAGTGTAATCTTTTGTAGCTCGAAGATGCTGCTGTCTTTGGGAATTGTACTCACGTGATTTTCGCTACCCTTCTTTATCATATCCAATGCCCCTATCACAACACGGATAATTGTAGTCTTAAGTTTGCACGTTTTTGTTACTTCAATTTCCAGGTCCTTATAATTTGACAGTTTTTAAAATTCTTTTTTAGAATCATTGGAATCCTGTGGACAAGTCAAATCAATTAGTTGCTAGGTTGCTTTTTTTGGAAATATTTTATGACTCGTCTTCGTCGGCTTTATCACGTATCCACGAATTTAATTTTTTTTGTTGATCGCTTCCTTTAGGGTAATCGCGTAAACAGACTAATTCTTGTATGGAATTGCAATCATTGCCTGAAGGGAAAAATCAGATTAGAAGAAAATGACGATGGCGTGAATTTGCTTAAGGTGGGCCACACCTTACCAGGTACCGACACATTCACTTGATTTCATGACTTTTCTTTGCAGCACATATGGAATGAAACATGCATGATCCGGTTATGAAACTGCAACGGACTGCCATTGACTCAATTATAATTTCTAATGGCGCCTTCTATAGCATGTCCGTCATGCGTAGCCCTCTTCATCCGCTGGTTGGCCCTTTAAGATTTATTGTAATCATCATCCGTTTATTTCACCGTTGTTTTCTTTGGGGTTGCCCTTGGTCCTCGTCTTCCCCCTTGTCAAGAGTGACCCTACCAGGAATTTAGTATTCCAGATGGCATCGCTCTCGGAGTTATTCCACCACGCAAGCGCCTCCACACTAACAAGGAGAGCCCATCAGACTATGTCTATGTGCAGCAGTTTTCCTAGTTGTGAGATTGGAAAATTCTCTCCCCCATTTGTGACATCATTCGGGTGATGTTTATAACGTGTATCTGGAACTTCAGTACCACAGTTCGAACAGACATGTCAATGAATATATTGTCCTAGCCTTTTGTAGTAATGTACGACAAGAGTGTTGAGGTTAGGAGAAAAAACCTAAATTTCCCAGGAACTACGGGGTTAATAGGCAGAGAGGAAAAAGAGACGGGAGGTAACACAAAATAACTCTGCCTCGAAAACCACAGCAACTTGAGTAACAAAAATGCCCAGAGGACCGACTTCACAAGACACCGTGTCTTGCCAACTGCCGACTGCTGCTTTTCCCACTACTTTTCTTGGCATGAGACATCTTTCAAAGTCCCGGATCTTGACCAGTTGCAGAGAGGTCCGTATCGAGACATGCCAAATTGTCCTGCTGCTAACGGGAAAAACCCGGATGTAACTGATGGTGGCAAACATGTCCGCATGCGATCCGAGGCCTCTTTTGCGCACGTTTCCTACAATTTTTTTTTATTATTTTTATTATTCGATCTATCTAAATCTAGGAAGAGAAATAAAAATTGAAAAAGCAATAACAAAATGTAAAGTTAAAATGAATCATATCGAGAAACAATAATGAAGGAGAAGAGTGAAATAATTTCTAAGTAAATGATAATAACTATTATTTTAACATACTTTACATTTTTGGGGTTGATGAAAGTCAAAAGATTTCACGTAGAGGATGATAGTTGAAACATTTACATCATCCATCGTGGGGGAAAATGACATATTTTACAGAAATAAAAAGTCCTGCTTGAAAACAAAAAATGTCATAAAATATCTTTTTTCTGACAAGTTAGTACAACACAAGGCCATAAATATTTCAAGGCTAGTGGGTTTTTTGTTAGTATTATATATATATATATATATATATATATATATATATATATATATATTATTAAAAAAACATTTTGGTAAAAGTTTCGGCCAATGCATTCTGTGGTCCATCATCAAGTAAATATTGCATTTAGTAATTTGTAAGACTGAAGTCCCCAAAGTGATCAATATTGACACCTGGGGGTTAATGGGACTATCCAGGAGGCCAATAAATGTCTGAGTGTCAAAAGGGGACCAATAATTCATGGTAACTTATGACTAAAACTCCATAGCTTCGAAACCAAATATGAGTTCCATTACTATTGATCATGAAACACATCCAAGCCATTACTACTGATCATCAAACACATCCATGCCATTAATGATGCCAACCAATTCAATAAAAATGTATATTAGTTTTAATGTGGTTATTATTACCTTTATTATTCATGAAGTTTTTCTCATTATTATTTAGTATTATTTGGACAAATATGTATAGGAAAGGATATTGAAAAAGCAATGACAAACGTAAAGTTAAAATGAATCATATTGAGAAACAATAAAGAAGAATGTTTAATTAATAATGTTATGGGATCTTACCCATAATAATAATAATAACGGACTATTCCATACTCAATAAATACTGCGCCTCAGGAGTAGGCAAGGAGTCAGTCAGTCAGAGGGGCGGATTCTTCTCTTTCGGGGAGGTAAACCGACCCTGAACCCGTTTATACGGGTTCAGTGGGCATATTTTTGGCCGAGCCCACGGGCTCGGAGATCCCACGTTAAACCAGCCTTGTGCCACATGACGCCCTCGTTGGTGGGTAGGGGGTGGTGACTGAATATCGTCAGTCAGTCAGTAGTTCAAGTGGAGTCAGTAGTTCAAGTCGAGTGAAGAGCCGAATCAGAGGCAGTCCGAAACAGAGTCACGTTCAGACAATTACTGCAAGACATTGGAATAGTGATACTGGTCGAGACTACATTGTTCTCTCTACTAAACCTGATTGTTCATACTAACACTTCTACTTCTCTGTATATATTCCTGTTTGTAATATATCTGTGTTATTCCATACCTGTGTTCGAGTTCTTCTTTATTGGTTCTACCTTGGACTATCACCGTGGTACAAGGAACCGGACCATAACAAATAAATAATAATAATAATTTTAATTTATTTCCCATGCCTGGGGCTGATGAAGTATCAAGGATTCCATGCTTGAAAAATGTATGGATCACATTATTTGTATTTCTTCGTATATGAAGGTTTTCGTGAAAACATCGATGGTCTAAAATGTTTGAGGAACACTTCCTCAGACTGAACAGATGATCTTGAACGAAAGAAATGCTGGAACTAAAAATGGTATATTTTATAATCTTTCATAGCTGGATATTCCGATGCTTCAGAATATTTAAGATTAATGAATCACCAAGACAGCGAAATCCAAACGAGTATTGGAATAGCAAAAGATGTTTTCTAAAAGCTAAGCAAAGAAACAAGAATATTTCGAAAAGAGTGCTCGACTTCTATGTAATAATAACAGTCCTCCTGTATGGCAGTCTATACTAGACAGATGAAAAAGAATAGACAGGAAAAAAGAGAGTTTCTAAAAAAAGATGCTGAGCATAACATGGATGAAGTTGGCGTGTAAGGAGGAAGTATTAAGGAAAATTGAAATAAAAAGAACCAGAAAGAGAGCGTTTAAATTTCTTGTACACTTAATGAGGAAAGAGGGCTTGGAGAATTTAACATTCACAGGACATATTGAAGGCAAGAGGGGTAGAGGGAAAAATCAAGTAACTTCCCTAAAGAACTTGTTTGAATGGATGTCAGAACAAGGGTAAAGGATAGTATCGGGAAAAGATTGCTTAGAGCTACAAAGGACAGGAACGTGTGGAGAGCCATGATCACCTACGTTCTGAAGGGCACCTAGAAGTAGAAGAAAAAGAAAAAGAAGAAATAATTCATGAACACCATCTACTTGAACACCTGGGGGGCAATTATTAACTGTGGAAGTATCAAAAGAGATCTTTCGTCAGGATGCTGTCTCCTATTTGACATAGCCATGATATCAATAAATCTAATCTTTAAAGACTGCAAAGTGTACCAGTTCCAACGGCTTAAGGACACATCGCCGGTTCCAGTACGATCATCGAAGTTAATCACTTCGTACCTGGTCAATGCCTAGACGGGTGACCGCTTGTCAAAATCAGTTGATGTAAGCTTGGATATGCGGATGATATAATGGATAATGGCTCGGAATTGTTAATTGAGAACCGAATTCCATTCCCCTTTCGGTTCTTTATATTATATTACCCGTAAATACCCTTGGCAAAACTATGAATCCTCCTCCAAATATGGGTTAATTAGTAAAACTTGTATCACTAAATCATTATTATCTAAATAAGAAAAAAATCTTACGATCTAATATTTTCTTCAAGTGTAAAGTGTTGATAAGTCATAGAAATCGAATCAATCAATGAAATACTGATTATCTACACAGGCATGTCTCTTAGATTTATTTACATTCTCTAGAACATAAATATATAACAACTACCGTGGCGACAAAGTGGGGGATCAATTTACATATTGACTGTAATATGAAATTGATCCCCTACTTTATATACACACTATAATTTCTTGTTTGTTTATCAATTTCTGATTAGTTATGAATCAAACACTTTCCCCGCAGCTATGGGTTAATTAGTAAGACTAGTATCAGTACACCGTTATTATCTTAAATAAATCTTACAATCTAAAAATACGTTCTGACTTTAAATAACCTGTAATAACTCTGGAATATAAATATATAGAAACTGCCGTGGCAACAAAGTAAGGATCAGTTTATATATTGATTGTAATATAGAATTGAACCCCCACTTTATATTCACACTATAATTTCTTATTTGTATATCAAATTTTGATTAGGTATGAATCAACCTCTTCTCCCGCAGATATCCGTTAATAAGTAAGGAATTGTATCTTTCTTTTTACGCACCGTGTTCCTTTTAGGATGTACAGGCGGTCATGGCTCTCCACTGCCCCCTATCACTTGTAGCTCTCAATAAGTTCCTTTCCTCTGCTTCCTCCCGAAGACCACGTTCTGTCATCCACCTGCTCAAGCGTGTCAGGTATGTCACGGGCTGCTTTCCCTTGTCCCTCTTACCCTCTATTAGACACGTGAGTATCAGATTCTCCAGGCCCTCCTTTCTCATTACGTCCAAGACACTTCAGCTGCCTCTTCCGATATTAAGTATAAGCCTCCTCCTTGTTTTTATCCTTTCCAAGACTTCATCGTTGCTCACACGCTAGGTCCATAATATCCTCAACATCCTTCTGTAGAACCACATCTTCGTCGCCTCGAGTCTTTTATCCATTTTTGAGGAGACCGTCCAACATTTACTGCCGTAAAGGAGGACAGATATCACGTAACAGCTCAGTACTCTTTCCCTTGTTACCAAAGAAATCCCCCCTGTCTCGCAATCACTAAACAGTTATTATCTAAATAAATCATTGTTACAATCTAAAAATATTTTCTTGCTTTAAATAAAGGGTTGAAAAGCCGTAAAAAAGGAGTCAATCAAGCAATCAATTCTACAACACAAATGTCAATGTCTTCCTCTACAATAAATGACATAAAATTATTTACCAAGAATAAAAGAAAAATATCTCGGTACACTGATGTAAAAAAGCTCCATGCTTCACAGACAATATTCGAATAAAAATTTATATAGACAAATGAATAACGTTAGTAACACGCAGGTGAAGACTGATGACGACGAATGGAGTCAACATACCGTATAACAAAGCTCGAGAGAGCATTAAGAGCGCACACGGCGCGGCTGCAAATACATCGGACTCGAATGTGACTCAATAAAGCAGAGAAGGAATAAATTAAAATAAGAAAAGTATACTTTTAAAGGATAAGGCAAATGCTTAAAACGAGACTAAGCAGAATCAACCTGATAAAAGGAATGAACACTTGGTTAGTAGCAACACGCAAAGGATATTCTATATGATTGTACAAAAGAAGAACTCAAATCAACAGATCGAAAGAATAGCAAACTTATAACCATATAGAAATCTTTATATTACGTTCAGTAAATGAAGAAAAGTTCAATTGACTCCTCCATTAAATCGACACAAGAGTTTCACTTGGAAACGGTCATCACAGCCAGATATTTGATAAGTTCTGTAAACCTGAAAGAACACGTTAAATTCTCGTAGTTTTTCGTATTTCTTCAGTTTTTATTATTATTATTATATGTGTATATTATGTTTCCTGATTTGTAACCTGTAGAGCCGGGTCCAAACTATGGTCCTTAGGCTCTAGAGGAGAATTATCATTTAATTGATAACACTTTTCTTGGTGTATAAGATGCTCCTAGTAGGGCGATCTGGGCAACTTGTATGTTGATGTTACCTGGGACCCTGTTAGTAAAATTTGTCCACTCCTTTTCTTACAAGACCCAGTGCTCCGATTACTATTGGTACAGTCTCAGTCTTCATTCTGCACATTTTGTTCCATCTTCAGGTCCTTTTATTTGGACATTTTCTTAATAATTTTCATAGTGGTGTTTCTCTCAGTTAGTAATGCCATGTCAATATGCATACACTTCCTGAATTTATTATTATTATTATTATTTCCTTTGATTTCAGTTATCAGTTATCTACTGTGTCCTCAAGGACACATGGCACAGTGGATAAAGCCTTTAGTTAGATCCAGTGACAGGATCCAAAGAGTGTGAGTTCAATACCTGGTTAAGGCGGTGGAGAACTTGGAGAGAGGAATTAACAGGAGATAACTGACATCCATTAGACATGGCACGTGGAACTAGAACTGTCTACCCCAGCGAGCGAAATAAAGGGTTCAGTTCGACATTCCCACCACTTGAAGAAGGTTGGAGCGCACAACGGCCGAAACGTTGTGATAAATATGGCAACAAGAGTATTTATTTCTAAAACGACGAGTGTTTCATAAGGCAAAACGGTTTAATTCCAAAATGTTTAATGTTTCCAAATATTGAATTGAGTCATAATTTACGGTTTTGTTTATTAATGTTATCCTTGAAAAAATAAAATCCTCTAAGTGTTGATTTCTATGTTCACTTATATATATATATATATATATATATATAATTTTAAGGTGTGCTACATTTAGGTGACAAAATGCTCAACATCAGAGATAGAGCGTATGTAAATATAAATATAAAAGTTAACACTGAAGTCAACACTCAGAGGCGACAGGCTGTTTTATTCTGGATGCAATCGTCAGGACTGATGATTGCGTCAAGCATGACACAGCTTGTCAAGCCTGTGAGTGTTGACTTCTTTTGTTCACTTATATATATATATATATATATATATATATATATATATATATATATTATTTGTGTGTGTGTGTGTGTGTGTGTGTGTGAGACGTTGCTTCACACTTGGCTAAGTCTGGTAACTATGTGATTTCGTTTTCTGACTGAGAAGAGAATCGTCTCATCAATCTTCTGCCAACATTTTTATTAGACATATTTGACTTCCACGCGGATGATCAGTATCTCTTTTTTATTTAATGAATCTGTTTTGATAATCTTCCCAAACAAAAGCCATTGTCTCAGTCCAAAAGACATTAACCTGATATGGTACGCTGCGCCAACAGAACCTTCTTTCGTTTACTCTCTTTCGACATATACTGACTGAACCATTTTCCCGCGATGTGCTTTTGTAACCTGAACCATTTTCAGTCTTCCATAGAAATTGCAGCCAAAAATTAGTCAGGTTTGTCATGAGAAAATTCTCTTTATTTTTTTTTTCACAGAAATGGTCTTTTTATTGTTAATCACTACAATAAATTTCTTTTATGATAAATATCAATGGCAGTCATTGAGAAACGCCATTTTGTTCAGTAAGTTTTTAGAAACATATTTTTTTTCCATCGGTATGTCCATCGTTCTCTGACACTGGGGAAGATGTGTGGAAAATACACAATTATCTCAGCCACGAAGCAGACCTAAGAAAGCATATTTTTTCCTGGAGGATTTTTAAAATTTTTACCTCCAATTAAATGTTTAAGTTATCAATTCAGCTTGTAATTTTTCTAACAAGTGCACGTCTACTTAGCCTATTGTTTCATAGTCTAAAGAGGAGCGAGAATTCATTCAACGCATAACACATAGCATTGCAATAATTGAACTAAGTATTCAAATTGCATCCGCATTATTTTAGCTTAGATCCGGATATTATGTTAGTTGGGATCTTTTTAGACTCCCTCATATGGATGCCGCATCGTAGTATTAACACATAATAGCAGAAAATATCAAACAAAGTTTTTAATCATTTTGTTTTAACCTAGCGAATGTTACTGAAAAGAATAATCAAATGTGGGTAATGAACGATAATACTTAGGATAATACCTATAAGATTCGACGGCGTAGAAGAAGTAGTCAACTGCTAGAAGTGAGTCAAGTGAATTCCACAACGAATCTCCAACTGCAGGATATCTACCAACCTCCCCACTCGGTCAGATGTTTCAAAAGGCCGAATATAATGTTGGGTATAAGCTAAAACTTCACCGTAAATCCCATATAAAACGAGGTCGGGTAGCTGTTTCCAGAGACGAGCTTTTGCCCTTCGACATAGCCTCTTCTGGGGATCCTCTTTGTCCTGAGGCAGAGAGTTTGACCAGTACAGTTGGAGACGAATCTCCAACTGCAGACCAACATACAGTATTTACTACTTTATTTATGTGAATGGGGACATACCCAATATCGTCCGTAGGTATGATACAACACATTTCATTCTAGGTAAGAAAAAAAAAAAAAAAACATTGGCTACAATAGTAAAGACAACAAAAGAACATAGAAAACCATATTTAAAATTTAATTGGAAAATTACAATCCAAAATTTCTTTTATCAAATAATAGTTTTTAATAGTTTTTTTTTTAACCATATAGGTTTTTTAACCATATAGGTTTTTAATAGTTTTTTAACCATATAGGTTTTTAATAGTTTTTTAATCATATAGGTTTTAATAGTTTTTTAACCATATAGTTTTTTAATAGTTTTTTAATCATATAGGTTTTTAATAGTTTTTTAACCATATAGGTTTTTAATAGTTTTTTAATCATATAGGTTTTTAATAGTTTTTTAACCATATAGGTATTATGAAAAAAATTAACAGAGAATGACACATAGTTCAATCCTCAAAGTAAATGTCCGGTGTATTAACCATAAGGTGGATTTAAGTAAAAATGGCTCAAGCGAGATGAGAGAAAGAATGACATATGTGGCAAGAGAGTAAAAATGTCACATGTGGGATGAGAGAAAGAATGACATATGTGGCAAGAGAGTAAAAATGTCACATGTGGGATGAGAGAAAGAATGACATATGTGGCAAGAGAGTAAAAATGTCACATGTGGGATGAGAGAAAGAATGACATATGTGGCAAGAGAGTAAAAATGTCATATGTGGGATGAGAGAAAGAATGACATATGTGGCAAGAGAGTAAAAATGTCACATGTGGGATTAGAGAAAGAATGTACCATGTGCATGGAGGACGCTGATACAATTCAATGTCCAATAAACGAAAGTGAGCAAATGATATTCTTGAAAATTTCTTTCGAAATGTAAATTAGCAATTAAGTTATTTTACTTTTGAATTAATTTGTCTTATTATATTTTAAATATAATGAGGCTATGAATTTAACGGTTTTCTTTTCATTTTTAAACATTTTTATAGTCACAGAGTTTGGTTTGGGAAAGTAGTAATTCTATCAGGAATATATATATATATATATATATATATATATATATATATATATATATATATATCAGAGTCTGTCTATATTTCTGAGATGAGGTATTATGTACAGTATTTAGGTTTATAATACTCAGAAGTTCATACCCAGATGTCCTCAAGGACACATGGCACAGTGGTTAGATCCAGTGACAGACCCAAAGAGGGTGAGTTCAATACCTGGTTAAGGCAGTGGAGAACTTTCAGAAGGGAAAATTAGCAGGAGATAACTGATAACTGACATCCATCAAACATGGCACGTGGAACTAGAACAGTCTACCCCAGTGATCGAAATAAAGGGTTCAGTTCGAAATTTCAACCACCTGAAGAAGGCCGGAGCGTACAACGGCCGAAACGTTGTGACAAATATGGCGACAAAGATGAGGACAATAGTCCGACTAATGTAAATACTATATATATATATATATATATATATATATATATATATATATATATATATATTGTGTATTCTAGAGATGTGAAGATAAAAAAACAAAACAAAATCCGAACAGAAACTAATATTTTTGTTTATATTTTCTTATAAATGGCTGATCTGCTCGATTTCTCGATTCGAGGTCTTTATGTTAACGGGTTTTAACTTCTCATCTTAATTTTCTATTAACTCAATTATGAAAAGCAGCTGACCATCGAATGGCGGTCTGTCGGATTCATTTTACATTAAACATTTCATGTCCAATTCAATGAGAACGGAAAAAGAAATGTATAACTGCATGCGTATTGCAGCCCGAATCACGGATCTCGTGTTCCTTGTAAAAATATAAATTTTATGGAAATGTATCTCCCCAAATTCGACTAGCGCATATTCCGTTTCACTAATATTTTCGATAAGTGATTGGCCTTAACAAATGAATTATGACTTGCGCAGTGAGAGAGGGTGACGAACGGATAATTATATTGCTAAAATGGGCTATCATTTCTGCTTGACTAATGTACAGCTGTTTATTCTTTTTTCTTTTATTTGTTTCTAAAAAAAGTGCCTAATCATGATTCATCCGTCGTCATGCACGTTAATCGAGAAAATTCACTCGGATTAAATTAGTTATATGACTTGACACTGTTTTGTCCAGGCGTATAACACATCATATTAGATCATCTTTTTAGACATCCGAAAATTTTCCAGGTCACGAGCACGTTACACTCGTTTTGTTAAAATTATCGATAAAACCAGTCATAGAAATAATAAAGAGTGTGAACTCATCAGCTTGATTCTCTGTCCGTAACAATGGACTTACCCGTCCTGGGATAAACGTTATGAAACTTGATCCACGTAAGATTGAGAGATAACTCGACGTCACTCAAAACGAGCAACTGTCGGCAGGATATGCAAATAAATAAATAATCGAACCTATCTACTCCTATTGAGGGACAATAAATAATTAAATAGTAAGTAAAATTTGAGAGTTTAGGCGGAGATGTTAGAAGTATAGAGTTGAAATCGACTTTATAAGGAATAAGGGTCTCTCCATATATCGTCAGCCATGACTAATTTTTTTGTTTCTCCACGTATTTCTCCAGTCTTATTTTAAGGAGGCGACCTGTTTCTCCTTTATATGGCAACAAAGATGGGGACAACGGTCCGAACAATGTAAATAATTACATTACCTCATCTTAGAAATATAAACAGATAAATTTTGGAAAGTTGTATATTTATCAGCCTCTAACTATATGAATACATTTTTTTGTTAATAGTATTGTATTCTATTGGACGTAATCAGTCTTTATCTCTTTTATTTTTTAATAAAAAAAAATGATGCCGATAAGGTAGTTTAATTATCCGCCGTTTTTAATTGATAGGGGGCAACGAAACTTACATTAAGTAAAAACTTAATTACATAGCCACAGTTACCTAATTATTAACTTTAACGGAAATTATGTACTAAAAGATCACGTGATCGATTAAATGGATAAATTCCTTCATATCTACACGCAGTTTACTATCATATAGGTTTTATTAATTCCCTGTTAGCCTGGAAGGTATCTTTGTTCGGCTACCTTCCTAGAAATAGTATCTCGATAAAAGCCTTGTGTGTTTTGAACAAGCGAATAGGAGAAAGCAGTTTCACCTATCGCCCAGTTCACACTCTTTCCACGTTTGTTCAACAGAAGTAGAGTATTATCTCGTTTTCTGTTAAATATATGATTTCTGTTCCTATCTTCCGAAGTCTTAATGAAAGTAACTATCGTAATGTTTAAAAAGTTACTTTCGTAAACATTGGAAAGCAACTATCGTAACTTTTAGACAGTAACTGTCGTGACCTTTACAAAGTAACTGTCGTAACATTTACAAAGTAACGGTCGTAACCTTTGTAAAGTAACTGTCGTAACGTTTAGAAAGCAACTGTCGCAAATCATAAAAAGAAACTGTCGTAACTTTTAAAAAGTAACTCGTCGTAACCTTTAGAATGTAACTGCCGTAATTTTTAGGAAGTGACTGTCTTAACTTTTAGAAAGTAACTATCATAACCTTTAGAAAGTAAGTGTCGTGACCTTTAGAAGGTAAATGTCGTAACCCGTAGAAAGTAACAAATGTAACTTTTAGAGAGTAAATGCCGTAACCTTTGGAAATAACTATTGTAAATTTAGAAAAAATAACTGTCGTAACGTTCAGAAAGTAAGTGTCGTAACACTTAGAAAGTAACTGTCATAACTTTTAGAAAGCACATGTCTTAAATTTTCGGATGTAACATTCGTAACTTTTAGAAAGTAACTGTCATAACATTTTATTTATATGACTTGGCTGCATCTCTTCTGTTTGAGAGTACTGGGTTGATAGTTTTCTGATTGCTGCATACTAAATTCGTTGGTAGCGCTTAGTAAGGATGCTCTCGTAAACAGTCAAATAATATAAGGGATTTTGCAGTGACATGTTGCGCATGAATAGGTGTCACTGCAAGTATTAGTGTGGCCAGTACTTTCTTAAAATATCAGAAAATAGTAGTAAGCCTAGAGAAACTATCGGCCGAAACGAAATGATCGAAGTAACAAAGATTAATAGAGGAATTCGAATAATTCATTTAAAAATTAAAATGCCTCTTAAAACTTCATACGGCACAAGAAAGGTTGAAGAACGCCTCGGCTGAAACGTAATGATCAGTAGAACAGACATGAAGTAACGATTCAGAATAGTTTATTGCTAATATTTAAATATACTTCAGAGAACAACACGCCTTACAAAAAGCTGCATTCGTCTCACGGAAGCCTTTCAAGTGCTTCCCCAAAAGAGACCTTTCTATCGGAAACAAATTAATTCAAAGCTTCTCGGAACTCGTGTTTGTCATCTTGCGTAACGTAGCGTATATAGGGAATTGAAATTGGCCCTCTGTGTGTATACGCATGCGCGAGTGCTATTTGGAACAATTGGACGGTTCTTGAATAAACCTGGCGGGGAGGTTTCACAAGCGAGTGCATAGAGGAGATTAGATTCCAGGTTTATGATTTATTTGTTATTTTAAGCAGATGGGATCTGTTTGCCTTTGCTCTGAACAAATCAACCCGCTTTTCAAAATAAATATAGAAATATGAAAGTTAAGATAATACATATTGTGTTTAAGGCGAGGCACAAAAGCGGCTGGATTGAGGCTATACAATACGTCAAAATACATCCAATTACAAAGAGAGCGTGGAACGGTGATGAAGAGCCTGGAAGCAAGTCATACATCAAGAGCCAATCAGAAAGGAAACAATACTCTCATGGCTTACAGCTTTGACCATCGTTTAAACAACTAGCCTGGAGTGAGGTGTTGGATACGATTCAAAATAGGCGTAAATCTTTCTTTATTTTTTCTTTTTCTTTTTTTTGGAAAACTCCCATCTAAAACGTGATAATCATTTTTTTAAAATTTTTATCCCCTATCATTTCCTAATTTTCCAATGTCCGGAAATAAATCTTTCTATTTAAAAACAAAAATCAGCAACATTGGGAACATTTATAATTTTGAGTCACAATTTCTGTTTTTTTTTTTTTTTTTTTTTTTTTTTAGGAGAGCAAGCCTTCTTATATTCATTTACACGCGAATAATTCTGGGAAAGCTATGAATCGACCTATTCTCCCTCAGCTATGGGTTACTCAGTAAGACGTTTATCGCTAAACCATTTTAAAAAGTTCTTACAATCTAAAAATATTTTATTTTTTTAAATCACCTGCAAACGGTGGATAAACCGTAGGAAAGGAATCTATCAATGTATTTTTAAAGGGTATTTCATTAAGACGGATCAAATCTGTTATTGGAGAAAATTTATTTATTTATCTACTGGATCATGTTATTTAAGTCATGTCAATTATGAGTGAAAAATAATATTGCCGAAATGTCCACCAAGGCTTCGGCGGCACACCTCCACTTGATGGTCAACATTTTTGATGACGTCTCTGCATAGTTGCTCCTCGATCTCACCAATATGCCTTATTATCACATCCTTCGCTGTTGAATTGTTGTTGGCTTGTTGGCATAGATCTTGACTTTAGAGACCCTAAAAGAAGAAATTGAAAGTCTTCAAGTTGCACGATTGTGGAGGCCAATTCACTTCGCTGTTTCGAGAGATGATTCGACCTGGGAACTTCTCATTGCATTTCTGTTTGAACGTCCATTTTCGTAATAGGCTTCGATAACTTTAACACGTTTTTTTGATTGTTTCCATGGTTGAAATTGTCGAAGACTTAAGTTGTTAAATCTGAAAGAAAGCGAAAAAAAAATCATTTGACGTTTAAACTTCATTTACATTTAAAATCGGTCCAAGTTATTGGAACTCCCTTTATCATAAACAGGACGTCACTTATCTAAAGAAATTTTCCAATCTAAAAAATATTTTCTGGCTTTAAATAATCTGCAAAAGGGTTTATAAACCGTAGAAAATGAATCAATCAAAGATGTTCTTTATCAAGAAGTGTTATAATTGGTTTCCAAAAACGAAATTATTTATGACGCAACCTTATACTCGATTTATGTTTTAACCACATGGTCAGCATTTTATACTCAAATTCTCCTTTTGTCTATCGTGTCCCTTTAAGACGTGGGCGATCATGTTTCTCGATAATATCCTATCCATTATAGCCCTAAACAATGTTTATGCCCTTACTATCCATCCTAATTCCTTATCTGCCACCCATTCACACAAACCTAGGTAGGTCAGACGATGTTTCCATCTGTTTCTCTCGCCACCAGTATCTCCTGAAATTGCTAAAGTCTTCTATCCTCATTATGTGTTTTAGAAATTTCAACTATCTCTTTCTGATTCTAAGAAGGTGTCTTTTGGGGCTCCAGTTTTTCTTATAACTTCCTCGATGCTCGCATAATCCGTCCGTGGTATTCTCAGCAAAACGTCTTCGTTCTTCAATCATCTGTGAATGAATTATCCAGCTTACACTTGCCATAGACGAGGATTGATGTTGCATAGCAGTTCAGCATTCTTCTGTTTGTTTTCCTTATTCTTAATGCTTTGATTTTGGACGGTTCTCGTACGATCAACGATGTTAAGCAAGATCGAAACTGGTCAGTAACTAGATAGGTGACCACTTGGGAATGCTAAGTGCTGTAAGCTTGGATGTGCGGTCGGTATAACGGACAATACCTCGGAATTGTTAATCGGAGAGCCGAGTTTCAATTCCGGTTGGGTTCGTTATATTTACTTATACGCAAATACCATTGGGAGAAGTATGAATCCGCATCCTCTCCCCCAGATATGGGTTAATGAGTAGGAATTGTATCACTAAATCATTATTATCTCCATAAAATTCTAACGAGCTAAAAATATTTTCTGGCTATGAATAACCTACAAAGGGTTGATAAGCCGTAAAATTTTTCAATCAATCAATTCTGCCACCAGTATGTACTATGAGTATCAAATTCTCCAAGACTTCTTTCCTCATGTGTTTCAGAAATTTTATCTGTCTATTTCTGATTCTAAGTTGGTTCATTTTTGTTCCAGATTTTCTTATAACTTCTTCGATTCTCCCGTGTTCTGCCCATCGTATTCACAGCAAACTTTTATAGAATCTCATTTCTGCTGACTCCGTTCTCCAAAAAGCTGTGAATAAATTATCCAGCACACAATTGCCATATAAGAGGATTGATGTTACATAGTAGTTCGGGATTCTTTTGTTTGTTTTCCTCTTCTGTAATACATTGCTTAGATTTTGGGAGCTAACCTTTTTTCACCACACCAGGGTTACTGCCGTGGATTCTATAACAAATTGGCCTTTTTTTACGGTGGGAAGTTGGGGTTTCCTTGTCAAACACGCTTCGAATTCAGAGTTATCCTTCTCCTCGGCTGTTTGCCAACCAAGTCTACAGGGCACAGTGAGCACTGATATTTAACGCACTGCGGTTGGCGGTGGCAAAGAATCGGTCTATTTCCCATTGATATTTGTGCGACGGGCTTTCCTTTTTCCACGGCGATGACCACTACATTACAGACACATCGATAAGTAAAAGCCTTCAAATATCTATCTATCTATCTATCTATCTATCTATCTATCTATCTCTCTCTCTCTCTCTCTATATATATATATATATATATATATATATATATATATATATATATATATATAATTTTGTTCATTATCTTTCTGTCTCCCCCTCTCTCTCTATATATATACACATCTATCTATATATCTATCTTTGTTCATTATCTATCTATCTATCTATCTATCTATCTATCTATCTATCTATCTATCTATCTATCTATCTATCTATCTATCTCTTGCTCTTTCATATATACACATCTATTTTTATATCTAATTTTGTTCATTATCTATCTATCTATCTATCTATCTATCTATCTATCTATCTATCTATCTATCTATCTATCTATCTATCTCTTTCTCTTTCATATATGCACATCTATTTATATATCTAATTTTGTTCATTATCTATCTATCTATCTATCTATCTATCTATCTCTCTTTCATATATGCACATCTATTTATATATCTAAATTTGTTCATTATCTATCTATCTATCTATCTATCTATCTATCTCTTGCTCTTTCATATATACACATCTATTTTTATATCTAATTTTGTTCATTATCTATCTATCTATCTATCTATCTATCTATCTATCTATCTATCTATCTATCTATGTGTCTGTGTGCATGTGTGACGTCGATAAGTGGACAGCGTTCTTTTTCTTGGATTGATATTTAATGAAGATTGTCTCGTGTTGTCTCATGACATGAGGAAGTAGGCTGCACCCTTTCACTCAGATTTGATATTAATAAAGAAATACGACTTCCTGTCGGAGTTAAATCAGCTTACAGATATCAATAAAGATATATTCCTTGACAAATGCAGAATTTGATATAAAAACGAAAGAAAAAAATATTCTGTAGTAGTAAGACATCACTCAGTGGATGCTATCGTTTTACACAGATAATATATTAAATAAAGGTATATAAAATATCTATATCGGGATGCTCTTGTGTCGTACTCATTACCTTCATGAATATAAAAAAAAATCTACATTTTCACAATTACAAAATTTAATATACAAACGAAAGGATTATTATGGGAT
This sequence comes from Acanthosepion pharaonis, assembly GCA_903632075.3. Lineage (NCBI taxonomy): Eukaryota > Metazoa > Mollusca > Cephalopoda > Sepiida > Sepiidae > Acanthosepion > Acanthosepion pharaonis. The sequence continues at coordinate 2,460,840 of CAHIKZ030000558.1, read as the reverse complement.
ATATGAGAAAGCTTTTTCATTTGTTTTTATATAGTTTTTATCTACTCATATAGACAAGATCTAAATACAATGTAAGATTCATCAATGTCATTATTATTAGTAGTAGTATTAATAGTAGTAGTAGTAGTAGCAGTAGGAGTAGTAGTGTTCCTTCTTTTTTTATTTGCTCTCTGTTCGTATCATTTACAATGTTTTTCACCTGAGACCTAAAAATCTGTCGCTTTTTATCCCATGTTTCCTGACCATGATTGGGTTTCCGGTCCCTTCTAAAGCATTGTCCCCCTCTTTCACTCCCAGTACGTAACTCTTTGCGTCTTAGTGGCTTTATCGCCTTGCTTGGAGTGAATTGATTTAAACAAAAATTAAGTTTTTTCTTAGAAAGTTATTAAGCATTTTTTTAATGATTGCACCCCAACCAAGGCAATAAAGCCACTAAGACGCAAGGGAGTTACTGAGAGCGAAAGAAACCGAGAAAATGTTGCCGAGGAGAAAGGGCAATAAAAAAGAACAATGTTTAAGGAAACAGAACATGACAATTGACGTTGCATTTAGATTTTTATTTCCATAGTTGACAGGAAAGCAAGAAGGAAACTGAAAAAAAAGAAAAAAGAAACGTCGTTTAGGAGAGAGGAGAATAAAAAGAAAAAGATTTTAGGGGACAGAAAGTGACGATTGAAATCGCATTTAAAATTTCGAAGAAGTTGGAAGAGAGTTCTACAGGCGAAAAGTGCGAGGGAAGAGACCATTAGAAAATAACTTACGCTTAAACTTAGAAATACCTATAGTAAAATGATGAGACCTAGCTGCCAATCTAGTACTGCGCTTAAATTCATGAAGTCTAGTTACCAAAGAAGAGTTCCCATCAGAACAATTGCCATTATCTAGTATAATACTAAAAGTCTGTGATTGCGTGCGTGCTTGTGTGGTGCGCCCGGTCGGCGCATAATTATTTAAATTAATCTGCTTTAAGTGAATAAGATTTTAAAATACGTGTTGTTTATACAGTATTTTTATTTTAACTTTCTTCAAATAGACAATTTTTTAATTAAAATATTTTAAAGTTAAAGACAGACACAAAAAGATCCCGCTTTGCTGTTTCGTCCAGTTGTTTGTAGAGTAATCATTTATATTTCAGCTTTCTTTAAACTAAAAAATATTTTAAATATTAAAAAAAATTAAGTTAATCTGATTAAGAAAAATATTTTAAGTGAATAAGATTAAAAAATACGAGTTGTTTATACAGTAAGTATTTTTATTTTAACTTTTTTCAAACAGACAATTTTTTTGTTTGAAATATTTAAATTTTAAAGACAGACACAAAAGAGATGCCGCTTTGCTGTTTTGTCCAGCTCTTTGTAAAGTAATTATTTATATTTCAGCTTTCTTTAAACAAACAATATTTTGAATATTTAAAAAATATTTTAACCTGATTTAAAGTTCAAGTTTATCCCGGAAGTACTATCCCTCTTAAATGCTGTAAACAATCAGTAAAACGCTATCCATGAACTTGTAAACCAGATCCATGATTACACTAACGAATTGAAATATTTAACTAAATCATAATATAAGCATAAACTTTCAAATGGAATGAAATGCTGAAATCAACTTCACTGTTTTATAACCTGAATCGTCAGTGACCCAACGGGTCACCGGTAGTCTAGTTTATACTAAAAGCAGTTGGAAAGTGATTAAAGCCGAAATGCCTGGTCAGGACTGATAATATTGCAGATTCTTTGGATTTTGTCAAGAATCTCTAGATAGATAACAGAAGCACCAACTTAGATGTGGCAACAATATCCAATACAGAGTGAATGATAGAGTTTTAAAGATGAATGACAGATTCTGGTGAGAAAAAAATAATTTAGCATGACAAAGTAAGCAGAAGATTAACAGCTGATTCTATAAAATCGTTCCAATCCATATCAGTGGAAAATATTACACTGAGAAAGCACTCACTGGAGGTTAGCATCAACCATGTTGATTGAAGTTAAAATGTTCTGAGTTGATTAAATGAGAGCAGTTTAGTTTTTGAAGCATTAATATTAACAAGCTATTTCTTGCACCAGTTAACAACATGCTGTAGATCATTTTCGTGATCAGCTGTTAAATTGACTTATCGAACCTCACAGATATATTTTTTTACCTATCTATTGATGCCAATTATAATTTTCGTTTTTTTTTTTTAATGAAATGTATGTTTTTGAGGTATTCATTTGCTAATTGTTTGGCTTGTTTCTACCTTATATAATAAAAAAAAACATCATAATCTAGGATTTGATTCAACGAAAAATTACTGTGATGTTGTCACGATATCAAATCCGATTGGCTATGTGGATTTAGGTCCGTGGGTCTGGTACCAAATTCATTCTATGATCTTCGTTGTTTGCAAGTGGTTTAAACCGGGTGCATCGTGACGTTGGATTTTATGGTTTTCCTTAAAAACCTAAACTGTCCTACAGTTGCGTTATTTAGTGGGACTCATTAATTAGTAGGACTATTCATTGTTATCTCCCAAAAATTCTTACAATCTAAAAATATTTTCTGGCTTTAAATAATCTGCAAGAGGTTAAGTAGTAACAAGCAAATCAATCAATATCTGTCTATATTTCTGAGATGAGGTATTATGTACACTATTTACATTGGTCGGACTATCATCCTCATCTTTGTTGCCATATTTATCACATCGTTTCGGCCGTTGTACACTCCGGCCTTCTTCAGGTGGTTGGAATGTCGAACTGAACCATTTATTTCGCTCACTAGCGTAGACTGCTCTAGTTCCACTTGCCATGTCTAATGGATATCACTTATCAGTTATCTCCTGTTAATTCCCATCTCCAAGTTCTCCACCAGGTATTGAACTCACACTCTTTGGGTCCTTTATCCACTGTGCCAGGCGTTAGTTAGATTCAGTGACGGGACCCAAAGAGTGTGAGTGATAGAATAATGTAAAAAATGGATAATTTGAATGGTGCATTGTAACGGAAAATGTCTTGGGTGGGGGCACGGCTGATAACGACTGTTGATTTTTTTACCAAATATCACAGCCCGATCACATGTTTCAAATGCCAAGGTCTTACGGCCATATCATGTTGAAACACTAGTTACCGTATGATCACCGAAGTTAAGTAACGTCGACCCTGGTCAGTACCTTAGATGGGTGACCGCTTGGGAATACCAGGTGCTGTAAACTTTGATGTGCGGGTGGTGTGATGGATAATGGCTGGGAATTGTTAATCGTAGAGCCGAGTTCCAAAGTTAAGCAAAGCCGAACCTGATCAGCACCTAGATGGGTGACCGCTTGGAAATACCAGGTGTTGTAAGTTTGGATGTAAGGGTGGTGTGATGGATAATAGCAAGAAAATGTTAAGCGTAGAGCCGTGTTCCAAAGTTAAGCAAAGATGAACCTGATCAGCACCTAGATGGGTAACCGCTTGGGAATACCCGGTGCTGTACGCTCGGATATGCGGGTGGTGTAACGGATAATGGTTCGGAATTGTTAATCGGAGAGCCGTGTTCCAATTACAGTTGAATTCGTTATCTCTCTATATTTCTGAGATGAGGTATTGTAATTATTTACATTTTTTTCATTGTTCGAACTGTTGTCCACATCTTTCTTGCCATATTCATGACGTTTCGGCAGTTGTACGCTCCGGCCTTCTTCAGGTGATTGGAATTTGAACGCTTTATTCGTCCACCGGGATAAAGTGTTCTAGTCCAACGTGCTATGACTCTTCCGGATGTCTCACTTATCTCCCTTTAATTCAATTCTCCAAGTTTTTTTGCTCCTCAAGGACACATGGCCCAGTGGATAAAAGCGTTGGCTGGATCCACTGACATGACACAAAGAGTTGTGAGTTCAATACCTGACTACTGCATTTTGGTGAACAAAATCTTGGATAGTTCATGGTAATTGCTCCGAGGAGCTGCATTCGCTGGTTCCCTGACTTCATGAATTCAAGCGCCCTACGAGGCTGGCATCCCGCTCTCACCCTTTCACTGTCGAAACTATTAAATGTAGCCGTCCATTCTACTCCAATAGCTTCATGTCTCGCACCTCTCGCCTTCCCTATTCCAGTTTCCCTGAGAGCTATAATCTCCAACTATTCAAATGTAATGTCAATCGACATCTCCAGTTACCTTGATCTATCCACTAGTCTTCTCCTCATTCTTTCCTCTATCATTCCTATCTGATCTTGCTCCAAATCTTCTGTAACCCCTTGCGTGCTAGTGGCTTCCCGCCTTGCTTGGGGTGAAAAGCTTAAAAAAACAAAACAAAACAAAAAAAGATTTGAGAATTCGTCATATTCACTGACGCTCAAATACCCTTGGGAAAAGTATGAAGCCATCTCTTAGTAAAAATTGTATCACTAAAACATTTATTATTATTACGTATATTTAGAATCCAGCATTAAATAATCCATTGTGGTTAATATGCCGCTAAAAAACAACCAATCAAATGCGATGTTTTAAACCATCAGGAATGAAAATTCTCTAGGAACGTATTCTCCAGACGTCACCTAATCACTTGTTTAACTGCAAGCAATACTCTTTGTTTGGTCAGGGATTGGGAAAAGTTTCCATAAAGTTAAAACCAGAATTCTTCTTTGAAAATAGAATGCAGGGATACATAGAAAGCTAAAGAAAATAATTTGATAACTGAAAAAGGAAGATAGACATATAAGTAAATGATTTTCAAAATGTTGTAAAGTTTTGCATTGACCCAGAATTGGATGAACACAGAATTAATGAAAGACAGATTACATTATTTGACTCAGATTTAATATTTAATAAATGTATGTCCAGACAATTATGACTTAATAGGATAAGACGATGAATATTCTTAAAGATAAGCGCATTGATAATTGTAATATTTACGATAACATAATATACATGATATACAGACACGTCATATAAGCAGATATGATCGGAAGTTAAAATAAGACTAGAGATCTATCTATCTCGGTTTTTTCTTTATATCTATCTATCTATCTATCTATCTATCTATCTATCTATCTATCTATCTATCTATCTATCTCTGTCTGTTCATATCTATCTATCTTGTTCTTTCATATCAATGAAAAATGTTTCATAATGCTTAATCTGATAAATTCAAAGACAATTACCCATAATAAAAAAGCCAGCGAAATAACTGACGAATCGCAGCTCGCAATGCTATTTACTGAAGGAATGTAAGAATTATTAAATTTCAGAAAGAGGCTACATTGAAAAATGTCAAATATGCCAGAGTATGAAATGGCTTTAAAATTGTGAACTCATCTTGCATCCTTTCACCATACAATATAATCATAATGGAAAAGATAATAACAGCGTCTCGTTTTTATATTAATGTTCACTCAATAGAAAGCCCAAGAGCCACTCAAGGTAGAATATCTCTGTATGGTGTTGTAGGAGCGTAAAAATAAAAAGCAAGAAGTAAAGTTCATGGGATTATGCATGAAAGTTAACCATTAACGCTGAACTTGAAGAGGTCAAGAGTTTAGTGATAAGGAAAGCATCCTGGCGGGAGTTTGTTCCACAAAACATAAGTTCTTGCAAACTTACTTCTTTCTTTTGGAATACGAAGAGAATTGGATGATTCACACATTGTATGTGGCATGGCAGATTCCATTTGTAAAGGGCAGGAAACCGGACTCAGAGAGGGCATCGGCAATTAAAAATACCATCACATTGAAAACATTGAGATAAGCTATCAAATGAACCTAGAGTAAGTGCCTTAGCCAGTAAGCACCAAAGTCAACCATTGCATTGAAAACATTGAGATATGCTATCATATGAACCTAGAGTAAGAGCATTAGCCAGTAAGCATTTAAAGTCAGCCA
>CAHIKZ030000558.1:2447500-2450000 GCA_903632075.3 Acanthosepion pharaonis | reverse complement strand
AGTTCAAAATCCAGGAATAGCAGGACAGATCCTAGGTTCAATAGCAGGACAGACCTAGGTTCAATAGCCATGGTTGGCAACTAATCTATCAAAGAAAGTAACGGCAGCCTACAGAATTCTGCCAAGTCAATCCTGAATCATAAAGATACATGATAGACCAAGCATAACTAACAAATGGTCCCTTAGGAAGGAAATTTCATTATGGAGCCTAGAACTTTGAGTCTGCTTGATAGAAATGAATTGTTTTTTCAACCAATTCTCCCCAAGCAAGGCGATAAAGTCACTAGGAGGCAGGGGTTTACAGAGAGGAAAGAGAATGAGAAGAATTTAGCGGAGCGGATTGAGGAAAGGAGAAAAGAAAAAAGAGGTGTAAGAAGACAGAAGATGGCGATTGACGTTGCATTTATCTTTTTGAAGATTGTAGTTGACAGGGAAGCAAGAAATCGGAAGGGATTTCCATGGGTGGGAAGTGCGAGAATAGAAACTATTAGAATAAAAGAGCTCGTTGTATCTAGCTTGTTCAACACTAAAACGATGAGACCTAATTTCCAATCTAGTAGAACGTTTAAATTCATGCAATCGGAGCACTAAGGAAAAAAGCTCATCAAAGCAGTTGTCATGAAAATATTTATAGAAAAAAAAAAGCAGATGGAAGCCATGTCACGTTGATGAGAAATTGACTGAAGTTGAGATGACTGGCCAGGATCGATTACATGACAGACCAGTCTTTGAATTTTGTCAAGAATATCGAGATGCACATTAGGAGCACCAGACCAGATATGGCAACAGTATTCGGTGCACGAACTAATGGTAGATTTATAAGCGTACATGATGGATTCTAACGAGGAAAATCTTCTGGCACGACACAGTGAATCAACTTTCCTATCAGTAGACGTAGTAATTGATTCAATATAGCTGCTCCACTTCATGTCAGTGGAAAATGTGAGCCCAAGAAGGTACAAAGAGTGATGCCCTCTTGGAGCCTAGCGCCACTCCTACTGTTGGCAGACAGTAAAACTTATGTATGGTGCTTAAATGGAAGCAGTATTATTTTGGAGGCATTCAAATTTATAACAGGTACGAAATATATTGATAGCATTGAAATTCATATAGAGGGGGATTCAATACACGAACCCCCCACATCTATATATATATGTATGCAATTATATTGATAAAATAGGAAAGAACTTTTAGACTGATGAACTATAAATAGGAGCAGGTACTGCCTTTTTTTTAGAGGGAAGTTTCCAGTAGTCTGCTCTGACAGTCAGACCAAACATTCTTTTAACACTCTCGTTTGTATATGTTTATATTACTGTTTCTGTTAAAATATTTAACTCAGTTTTTCTGTTTGTGTCTTTATTTCTGGCTCCAACAATGCCACAAAATACACACACACACACACACACACACACACACACACACACACACACACACACACACACACATACATATATATATATATATATATATATAGGGGGCTTGAAAAGTAACTCCTCATTTTAAAATAATTATAATTTATTTATTAATTATAATTTTTACAAGAAAGGGTTATGAGAGGAAAGCGTTTAGAATGAGGTTTTTATTTAAAATTTGATATGGGCAAAAAATTTCTCTAACAGATTCTCGAGCCACCCAGGAATCATGTCAACTGATTGCACCAGAAACTCTTATAGTATGGAATATATAACTTCTTGTATTCGGCCTTCAAGTTCTTCCAAAGACTGAGTTTGGTATAATAGACAAGTTCGTTTAACACCAGATAAAAGTCATTGGTTGTTAAGTCAGGAATCCTGGCTGATCAATCATACATAAAACGGGGAGTTACTTTTCAATTACCTATATATATATATATATATATATATATATATATATATATATATATATATATATATATATATATACTAGCAGTAGAGTCCGGCGTTCCGCTTAATTAGTTTTTTTTTTAGGAATTGGTCAAACTCAAACAAAAACATTGTTTTCAATCGTTATGAGTCTCCCGATTGAATAGAATAATTTTATAAACCATTGTCTTGTAAACTGAATTTTTAAAGCATTCTGAATGTAAAAATAAAGAAAAAAGTGTGAAAGACAATAAGAAACACTACATGCCAAAAAAAAGTTTTGTTGAAATCGGTTGAAAAATGTAGGTAGCCTTTCTGTAATCTTTTAGTTTTACAATTTATGATTTTTACTTATTGAATACAGTAAAAAAAATAGCATATTTTGCTTGTGGTGATTCATAATTAGAATTCTGATTTGAATATATTTTCCACTCGTTGTTTCTGATACAAAAAATATTAACTTTATTTGGATTAATTAATTATGATCTAACAAATCTTATTCATTTAGTAGCCTTTATGTAATAATAATCTTTTACAATTTATGATTTTTACTTATTGAATACAGTAAAAAAATTGGACACCATGTTTATTTAAAGTAGTTTCCCGTTCCGGTTATTATTTTTAGTTAGGACTTGTGTATGTTTAGATTTCATTAT
>CAHIKZ030000558.1:2435000-2442500 GCA_903632075.3 Acanthosepion pharaonis | reverse complement strand
CCGTCTACTCTGGGGGCTGACTTCAATGTTCGCTTATCTATCTATCTATCTATCTATCTATCTATATATATATATATATATATATATGAATAAAGATGACAGTAGGAAAACTGGTAATTGCTGACGCGTTTCGTCCAATGTGGACTTTATCAAAGCAAAATACGAAAATGAAATTAAATGAACAAAGTAACTAATAAAAACAAAAACATATATATATATATATATATATATATATATATATATATATATATAGAGAGAGAGAGAGAGAGAGAGAGAGAGAGAGAGGGTGCGATGGATAAATTGTCTAAATTATGCAAAAATGAAAATAACACTGATATCTCATTTTAACAGTTATATTTATAAAAATTAAACAAAAATATCTTGAAATACTGAAGAGTAAATTATTTTTAATAAAATCGCCATTAGTTTCAACCATGGCCACCTGACGACTTCAGAATCTCCTGCAACTCTTTTATGCGGTTTCCTTGTTTATGCTGCCATAATCCTTGCCTTAGGTTAATCTTTAATGTTATAAGTAATTTTGTTGGTCTCTCGCTCATCTGTGCCCCTCACATAATCAAAGAGGTTGCCGTTTAGGTATTTGGGTGGCCAGATGTAAGGGTTGATGTGGTTGCAGAATTTTTCTGAAAACAATGACGGGGTTCTCCTGCTTGTGTGGCATGGTGCAAAGTCCTGTTTCTATACATAGAGTCTTCCAGCAGCCACCCTCCAGGGCAGAACTATATTCTCAAGACACTTGATGTAGGCCTCCGTGTTGAATCTGAGGCCCTGAGGGAAGATGAATGAATCATTCCAAAAACCTTCATAATCACCATTAGAGTCATCCAACTCTTTCCGAATCCCCTGCACTGTCCGCGGATTGACGTCCAAACACTCTGAAAGGTTCGTATTGGATTTTTCGGTGCGAATGCCAAATAGTACAGCATGCCATTTCCAAATTTCAGGTGGAGTGAATTGCGTCATGCTGCTCTTTTTCTCACAGACTGTGCTGAACTATACTGTGCAGTCGACAATATCAAAAACAAACAATGCGCATGCGCGAAATTAAAAATATAAAATGGCGACAATTTGCCCATTGTACCTTATATATATATATATACATATGAGAGAGAGAGAGAGAGAGAGAGAGGAGATATGAGAAAGAGAAATAAAAACGAAAAACAGGCAATGTACGTCACAGAGAATGTGCATTATAGGCAATGCACTAAAATTTCTCTTAATGTCCACATGCCCGCTGTGTGTAAGTAAACGAAAATGATGGAATCTCGGCAAAGTCAATAAACTCCATACAATAGACAATAAACTTCAGGACACTTGAATATTTAAAAAAAAATATTAAATAAAATCCTTAATTTAGTCTCGACATATTCATTTTCAATGATTTCTGCGTAAAAAGATGGTGTTTGCATAATGAATTTAAACAATCGAGAATTTCTTGTAAGTAAAAACATATAACGTAAATAAAATCCGACTTCGCACGCAGAGATGTCTCGACTCCTGAAATCACGTAGAGATAATTAAATTTGCAATTTTAGTTTCTATCTTGATTACTCTAGCTTTTAAATTAAAAACCATTGTTTAATTATCCTCTGCACGTCAATATAGCATGCATCCTGTAGATATTATTACTTTAACAAAATGCTTATGATAATTACAAATATATAACTCTTATATTCAGTTTGGTTGGGTTTGGTTTATTTTGTTTTACAGCATATTAACCTAAATGGGTTATTTAATGCCGACAAGATTTTATATATATATATATATATATATATATATATATATATATATATATATATATATATATATATATATATATATACCAGCATACATTTTTGAAAAAAAAAACAGCAGTACATTTCTTAAAAGAATATGTATTCTATTTATACAAACCTATCCTAAAAATCTTGTCAGCATTAAATAACCCATTTATTTATACCCATTTATTTAGATATATATATATTAAATAACCCATTATTAAATATATATATATTAAATAACCCATTTATTTATAACCCATTTATATATTTATATATATATATATATATAATTATTGCTGGTAATATATTTTTCAAAAAACCCTGAAATAATGATAATGATTATGCGGGAGGATATGCTGTAAATCCGAAAACACCGAGTGAAATAGAGGCATTTTCGAATAACCAAGATGTTAATATGCTGTAAAGACTTTGAAATGTAAATGTTACAGAAAGTTAATTTACAACACGAAATGCAATCTTTTTATAAGTGTACAAAGGATATCAGATTACCAATAGAAAACTACTGGAAGAATAATCATTTGGAACTAAAAAAATGGATTTTGACAGTATAAGAATCGAAGTTAAAATTCAGGATGTTTTGATCTAGAAATTATTTCTAAAACAATAATCTCTGTAGGTTACAAAGAGCGACAGAAGAATTAATAGCGAGGTGATAAACAATAGCGTCTTATTGTGAACCTTGGAAACCAATCGATGAATAAACAAATTGTTTATTCTCGAAGGAATGAAGTTGTACTTTTGGTAGTATGTCAGTACGTTCTGGGACACGTGAGGCCGGTTCTCTTAGTAAAGAGGCGAGCCAACCGGAGGGGAGAGAGTTTTAGGTTCGTCTGTCTTCGAATGCAGCAGAACTGAGTGGAGAGACGTCAGAACTTGGAAAGGAAGCGTCCGCTGTGTGTTGCTGAAGCTGAGGGCGAAGAAGCGATATACCACCACTAACATCTAAGTATGACTACTCCTGCTACTACTATTACTACTACTGAGAACGAACATCGAGGCTTGTAGTAGTTGCGCTAAGAACAGACCAAAAAGGGTGAAAACAAAGGCCACATCTTTCCTTTATCGAAAGTATTCGAAGTATTTGTGTTTGGTTATTGTTCACATACAAGAAACATTGAACCTTGTGCAACAAGAATTATTTTTGTGCGAGTGTTTGCTTTTATATATATATATATATATATATATTTAAAACTTTTGTCCTTTCAAAATCAGATCAGACTTGGTTATATTTATTTTTCTGCTAACCCGATTCTCACCCGACGAACTCGCAGGTGGACCAACAGAGAGCTTCCGGATTTCTACGATCTGGTAACCACTTTCCAGGATCAAAACAATCACATCGTGGCTGAAGGGTGGCTTCGAATTGACATTGGGAACCGGGGACTTGTGTCTAACCTGTAATACTGAACCATACTGGACCAACAGCTGGTCTTGTGGGGCGTGAGGGTCCAGTTGGGTGAGGATACGATGTTACATTACTGGCATTTTTACTATAAGAATCTATTTCTATACTTTCATAGTGTTTTGATCTCAGTTAACTATTTGCCAGCTGGGATCCTAACAGGGTGGACCTGTGAACAACAGCAATTAAGAGGTGGCCCGACGCTCCCCAAAACGTTTAATCTCTATATCAGAGCCCTTGTTGCCGGATATAGTTTATCGTCATACCCAGGACGCTTTATGATTGGTATTAACCGTAGAATTATCACGATTTTTGCGACGTTATTATATTTCATGTACTTGTCTGGCCACACGAAGGGAAATGCCTGTGGGCCATAATACGCCAATATCTGTCGCTAGATGAAATAGAACCTCTGAAATATTTCGTTCTTTTCTCAGAGTATCTGTGAAGAACTGAGCACTACTTTGGTTTGATGCGTCTCAATTTTCTTTTTTGATTCTCCTACATTTACAGTTTCGATTCTATTTCTTTTCTACGTTCAAATTGCTAGTGAGCCAAATATACGCTTCACGTTGTTCAGTTTACAACGGTTTTAGGGTAAGGTCCTTGTATTTTTCCTTGTGGGTGACGAATTATTTTCCACTCTACAATGCCTTTCTCGCTGATAAAACGTTGCAAGTGTCTGGCTGCTTTATGGCTATTTCCATGGAAAATGTTCATACAAATGACATTCGTTAGTGATACCAGTTCTAACCTTGACGGTTAAGACCCGCCATGTCACACACATTATAGCCAACCCCCCTTATTCTCTTTGTATATCACCAGTGAGATGTAAGTTCCACTTGAGCAGCTTCTTTCTATTTACCGCTGCTTTGTAGGGGATAATTCTTAACATGTTTAAGTTTAGATTCAACCGATATCTTCCCACAGAGCTCCATGAAATGTCGTTCGTATTCTGTAACCTTCTACTTTGAGTGGCTCTTGGATCTTATACAAGAGGAACATTATTGTAAAATTAATTTGAGTTTGCATCTTGTGCTACATCTTTACATCTGTTACAAACATTTCTGAGGTTTATCAGATTTTTGTCCTGTTTATTTCTTCGATTAGATTCGGTCTTTTTTATTAGAGTAATAGTTCAGATTCTCACGTATATATTTTATCTTTTTACATCTGAATTACGCTGATACTATCTACTCCAATATATGAATTCTTCTTCTTCTTCTTCTTCTTCTTCTTCTTCTTCTTCTTTGTCGTCGTCGTCGTTATTCCTGGGTATGACGATAAACTACATCTGGCAGCAAGACCTCTAATCTAAAGACTGGAGGTTTTGAAGCGTGCTGAACCATCTCTTAATTGCTGTTGTTCCCAGGCCCACCCTGACCCGCTGTGGTAGCATCTGTTAGGAACCCAGCTATGGGCAAATAGTGAAACCTCAAATAAAAACAAAACCCTAGGAAATTATAAAAATACATTCGTATAGCAAAAATATCAGCAATACATTTTTGCATAAAAATACCAACAGTCCGTATTTATAGTAAAACTACCAATAATACATCAATCAACATGAAAGAACTTTCGTGATATTAATCCATATAATATCTTTCTTAAATCAAACTATATTCCAAGATATAATTTCAGCAAAGCAACGTAAAACACTCACATAACATCGCCTACAGTAATTATGTTCACAGAAACATGTATGAAACCTGAGCAAAATCTACCATGTATTCAGCTGTGAAAGCAGAATAACATATATCATATTTTTATTACTTAAAATCTCCCAAGTAAATTAAATTCCGACATTAAATGACCCATAAGAAGTTGATATGCCGTTAAACAAACACATCACTCAAATCTTCTTAGTAGCAGCTTCTAACTTATAAAGGAGACTAAGTGACAGCATGTAGTCTCAATACACTAGCGCCCTCTGGAGGGACCTAATTCTTCCAAAGGTTTCCAGTTCATCCAGTCTTTTCCCAATTATTTTCCAGATCGTTTCGAGTGCTCAGACAACGATTGGTACGACTGTATTCTTTCGTGTTGTATTTTTTCGTTTCTCTGCCGAAATACTTATACATTTTTTTGCTTTCCATCCTCTCTTTTTCTTTCTGGTCTATTAGAACAACGCCCTTCACTGACACATTATTATTATTATTATTATTATTATTATTATTAGTAGTAGTAGTAGTATTTCCTTAGATTTCTATTGTATACTGATTTCCTTCCGGGTCGCAGCTAGAGGCGTAAGGTCAGAAATGGCTATATGACATTTTCCACTAATCATTTTTTTGTTAAGAAAAAACCCAAAACTAAGATCACACACATTTTACATAGATAAACCTCTTCGTAATTTGATGTGCTGTACTTGTGAGTAAATTTTTAAAAAAATTCTTTAAGGCAAGGGCTACCAGAAATCCCTTCCGTTAATCTATCGGAACTTGTTTCCAATCAACCCGAGAGCTAAACTACAATTGGAATTATTGATATCCTAATGTACCACATTTTTTTTTATTTTCACTTCAAGATCCTTGTATTTTGATAGTCTTTTGAAGATCTTCAGAGATACATTACAATCTGCAGAGACTGCCATGTCAATAAGAAGGCAGATTCTGTTCTTGTGGTCTTAGATTACGACGTTAGGGTGATTGATTGTTCTGTCTGTGTGTATTTCAAATTCCCATAAAATTGTTACCGGACCTATTTTTGTAACCGGTTCTGGGTGATGTTCATACCTGTTTCTTGCAGTTTTCTTCCCGTAAAAGTTGTATGTTTGCCAGTGCAGATATTAGCCCAATTTTTATATTCAGTGGGGGCTTTATTATTATTATTGTTTGTGTGTTATGTTTCATGCTTTTGTATCCAGTAGAACCGAGTACAAAGTATGATCCTTGGCCCGTGTAGGAGAATTTAATTGATATCACTTTTCTTAGTATTTGGGATGTTCCTCGTAGGAAGATTTTCTGGGCAACTTGTATTTTGATGTTACCTTGGACACTGTCAGTAAAATTGTCCATTCTTTTTCTCACGAGGTCCAGAGCTCCGATTACCATTGGTACAGTCTCAGTCTTCATTCCTCACATCCTGTTAATCTCGATCTCCGAGTTTTTGTATTTGAAAAATTTCTTGATAATTTTATGGATGTGTTTTTCTCAGATGGTACTGCTATGTCAAGAAACATACACTTACTTAGTGTCTTATATTTCATGATCATATCAGGACTTTTGGCTTTTATTTCCCTGTCAGTTTGAATTGGTATGTCCCAGAGGATAGTTACATCGATACTCAGTTTGCCATTCTGTGTCTTGTATCCATGGCTACAGTTGTTCAGTAGGCAGCTGTTTATTATTACTAGTATTTAATATACTCTCCAAATCTTAAATGTTTCGGTCGGATGGGATGGTTATATCTCTGTTCCTACCCCCAGTTTAGTGCCACAACACTTTCCTCCAAGGCACAAGAACTGTACCAAGCAGTGCTGCAATCTGGGCACTCCCAATGTCAGGTATCTCCAAGACAGAAAGAGTTCTAGAAATAGCCCAGATTGCGCCCAGCACAAAAGAGACAACTTGACTTGCTGATTGGTATAATTCCCTGATTTACCCTGCCATGTCTTGGTACCGCTGTATTTTCGCCTCCTCCGTCTTCAAGTATGCGTTCATGATCGCTCTTGTACCAGAAACTCACACAAGCTTCATATTTTCCCCACATTGTTTCTTCTTGCAAAACAAAAAAGAAATTGACATTAAAATTCGTTTTAATACAAATTTAATATTTTTTTAATGTCATGTGTCAGTTAAGTACTGACATTTTTGGAAGTACTTAAGAAATCGTTTTTATCTCATGCAAAACATTTTTTTCACAAATCAGAGTAACTGCCCAAAATTTATGAACTGTTCAAACAAATAGGTCTTATATTTAGATGTTGATTGTTTATTCTTCCAGCCTCTTGCTTTACGACGCTATATGATCGTGTCTCTCCGAAATTATTATTAATATTTTTTTTGCTATCCCCTATGACTCCTCCATGTTTCGACCGAGCGATGATAATCATATCTCAGCTGCAAAAACAGCTTAGAGATGCGATATTTTCCTCACAACTTGAATTGTCTCAAGCAGCGCTGCCAGCGATGCACACTCAAGGATGTCAGATAACTCCAAGACGTCCGTTTCAGGCAGAGGCATTCCTGGAAATGGTCCCAACTGCAACAACCAAAGGAAGTGTTTAACACATTTCGCCATGTTTTGGTACCTCTGTATTTTCACCTGCTCCGCCTTCACGATGTTCTTACTGCA